>PVKS010028769.1:0-14555 GCA_004027875.1 Aplodontia rufa
AAAAAAAAGATCCTAACGCTTCTATGAAATGTTTAGACATCCCCATTGTACAGGAGAAAGGAATAAGAAGATAAAATACAGAAGAATAAAGAGCAAGAAAGGAAGAGATGCCTTGCAAAGAATACCTGCTAGGGTGCCAAGTTCTGGTAGGACCTTACCTGGGTCCTCATGTCGCACCTTTGCAGGTTTTAAGGTAGCAAGTTGGCATGTCTGGGATCCATAATTAGTAAGAACTGGACCATGGCTATTGTTAGGTTTTTTAAGCCCCACAGAGCCCAGGAGGCACTCAGATCGTGAATAACCAGCCCAAAGGCTGTGCTACAGCATACACCAAAGACAGGGTGGAAGTGAAACGCAACATACAAGAAATCACTGCATGCAGCATTGGGCAGAAAGGGAAGAGAGAGCAAGACGAGCACAGGTTACAGGAATCGGCTCCCAGGAGTGGAAAGTCAGACTTTGGGAACCGAATTAAGCTTATTCTGAATCCAAGCTCTGGCACCCACTACCTGGAGGCCTCTTGAAAACATGATGACCATGATGACCATGATGACTATAAAATGGGGATGGAATTGCCCTTCCTGTGGAATGGTTGGAAGACAGTGATAATGTCCATCCCGTGGCATTTACTAATCAACCACAAGAACATTATATTCTCTTGTTGGAGGATGGTTGGTGTTCTAGCCAGCTTCTTCGCTGTTGTAACCAAAATGCCTGTCCAGAATAACTTCACAGGAGGAAAAATTTATTTGATGCTACCAGTTTCAGAGGTCTCAGTCCACAGACAGCCAGCTCCATGGCTCTGGGCCCTAGGTAAGGCAAGCCATCATGGTGGAAATGTGTAGGAGAGGAACAGCTCAGGAAAGGACACCAGGGAGCAGAGAAAGACTTCTGTCACCAAGGATAAAATAAATACCCCGAAGGCATCCCAGTGACACACCTCCTCCAGCAATACCCTACCAGCTACAGTTACCACCAATTAATCCCTATCAGCCCATTAATGCACTGATTATGAAGGCTCTCATAACCCAATCATTTCACCTCTAACCTTTCTTGGTTAGAGCTTTTGGGGGACACTTCATATCTACACTATAGCTGTTGGATTTGGCCAAGAAGCCTGTTTGGTCTGTTGCTGGAACTTTTCAACAAGCATTTAAGGGAGGGATTCAGCAAGGTGGGGACTTGGAGCCCTGGAATTCCTCAGATCCTCAAGCTCGTTCCCAGGGTGGGGCCTTCTTGCCTGTTCCTCTTGCCCTCCTGCCCCCACCCCCAACCCCAGTACTCCATGGTCTCTGAAACAATATCCAAAGTCAGCTAAAAATGCAGTTTCAGACTCTCGTTGCAGATTGAGTTAGAGACCACAAAGCTGAGGACCAAGGCTCCCAGATGAGCGCCACCTCTGTGCCCTGAGCACACTGCAACCAGTTTAAGAGGAAGAACCATGGCCTCCATAACTGGAAACACTTCCACGTGGTTGACTGACAGGTGGAACGAGAGGTGCAGGAAAAGTTTACCTGGAAACTATGAGGGAGAATCAAATGTAGTCATGAAGTAAATGGTCTGGCTTTCACTTACTGTCACCAAATTGCCCATTTACTCATGGTGTTCCCTAATATTCTATGCTAAATCTCCAGGCTCTCAATTTAAAAAAAAAAAAAATTAGGGGCTGGAGCGGTGGCTTAGTGGTTTCAGCGCTTGCCTGGCAGGCACAAGGACCCAGGTTCGAACCCCAGCACCACATATATAACTAAGTGTTCGAGCAACGAAGGCCATGTGAAAAACTAAATAAAGTTGTTTCTCTCTTTCTCTCTCACTGTCCCTTTTTTAAAAAAATTAAATTAAATTAAATTAAAAAATAAAAAATTATATTGTGCTCTATTCAGCTCAAACCCTAAAAACGTGTGTTGATAATATGTTAAAACTGTCACATCATGAGACTTAGGTTTTCAGAGAATGTCCAAGGAAAAGAAATAAACACACAAAACTCAGTGCAAAAAGTTCATTGCTCTAAAAGGACCCAATTGTAGTGAATGAATTTGACAGCTATCAGGGGATGATTTCTTCATTTCCAAAAGACACACTTAGGCAAATATATTTCCAATATATTCCTCATTATTTTTAGAGAAAGGATGAAGACAATCATATCCAAATATCCTATCTCCTCTCATCTATTTAAACTTTTTTCTTAAAGTAAATATACTACATATTTAATGTGGGGAGAAAGCAAACCAAAGATTAAAATTATGTGTAAAATCAACTATTACAGACAATAGATTAATGATTATCTTGTGATAGTTCCCCCTTTTTTTTTCCTTCTCTGCTTCCTTTCTTCCTTCCTATCTTTTTTCTTTTTGCAAACATGAAGTTATGGTTTTAATAAGTCTCCTTTCTATTTGGAAACCTTTTCTTTGCTCTCATAGTCTTAGCCTATCTGGGATGTGTGTTGCCCTTGGCCTTACCACACAGCTCACTGCGGTTCTTCACTGCCTGCCTGCACAACTGTGAGCCCTTTGGAGGAGAAGGAATCTTGTGGGCTGTGGAGATCCTAAAGTTTTATACCTGGTAGGAATCATTTGGCATCTGCTGGGAGGATGAACGAATCCACTTGTGCTGATCAAGTTTGTGTATGAACTTAGCTAGGCTGGGGTACCCAGATGTTTGGTCAAACACCGGTCTAGAGGACTCTTTAAAGGTAACATTTTTAAGGTGAATACAGTCAAATCTTTGAATAGATTCCATAATGTGGCAGGGCCTCATCCAATCAATTGAAGACCATAGAAGAAAAGACTGAGGTCCCCTGACGGGGAAGGACTCTGCCCCTGACTGCTGATTCACTCTATGGTGAATCACCAGACCTTGTACACTCGCCCCTCTTCCAGTCCAACCTCCTCCCTCCCTGATTCCTTCTTCTCCCTCCTGTGCTGGCCCCAAGGTTGCCTTTTTAGACCTCCACCTTCTCTACCAACCAGTCCTTCTTAGTGTCAAAAGGCAAAATTGCAACGAATCTAGTTTAAAGAGAGTCACATTCTATTACCAGGCATCCCTCTGGACCAGGACAGCTTCTGAGACCTCCAGGGTTACAAAGTGGTCAAACATTTATGGAGAGGAAGCAGAAGTGACTCTAGAGACAGCTTACTCAGCTCAGCATTTTGTCTCATTTGAATCAATCGGCCACCTGCAGTTGTCTAAAGTTGCTATGATTGATTGATTCAGTGATTGATTGCTATTTGTCCTAAACGGGGTTCCACTTCTTTATATAAGGGCTCAAGTACAGAGGCATCCTCAGCCTAAATTAATTTAAACTTTAGAGAAGTCACTCTTTTTTCTTTTTAAGAGGACAGTGAGAGAGAGAATGAGAGACAGAGAGAATCAATTTTTATTGCGTTTTTCACATGGCTTTTGTTGCTCCGACACTCACTTAGATGTGTACGTGGGTGCTGGGGTTTGAACCCGTGTACTTGCGCATGCTGGGCAAGTGCCGTAACCACCAAACCACTGCTCCAGCCCCTAGAGAAGTCCCTCTTAACCACATACTGACTCAATTCCACTTGAACACAATTGATTGACTCCATGGATTAAATAGCAACACCATGTTTGAACATGAGGTAGAGGTACTGGGGTTAGGGAAGGGGCAATGATTCAAAGACAAGTGATGGGGGTCTGCCCCCACACATCTGAACAATTGAAGAAACAATCGCAAGGGCACCAGAACACACACACACACACACACACACACACACACACGTGTAGCAGAGGTGGGATGGATATGGAGCAATGATAAGCAGAGGGTCAGGAACGCCGCACAATAAACAAGGCCAAGAAAGGAAGGTGGGGTGTTCAGCATGCTTGGGAAAGG
Organism: Aplodontia rufa; assembly: GCA_004027875.1. NCBI lineage: Eukaryota > Metazoa > Chordata > Mammalia > Rodentia > Aplodontiidae > Aplodontia > Aplodontia rufa. The sequence goes on from PVKS010028769.1 coordinate 3,857, forward strand.
TGCAGAGAGGGCTGGAATGCACCACACAGACAGGCATGAGGGGTAAGCGATGAGAATCAAGACTGGATTCTAGCAGCAGCCCAGAGCCCGAAGTCACCAACATCGCTCACTGCTGAACCAGCTTTCTTTGCCAGCATCTCTTTCTGTTGGTCACAGAAATGCAACTCCCTGGCTCATTCAGGCTCAATCTCTGACTCAGCGCCTTCCCTCCCAGGGGTGACTGTGTCTGGGATGTGTCTCATTCCCAGTGCCACGGACTCTCAGCTCAATTACAACTTCTTTAACCCCACCCCATGCAGCAGTCCCTGCTCAAGCCTCTGCATGAGCCCCTTACCCAACAGACACCAGTCGCCCGTTCCTTTTGCAGTCTGTGTCTGTCTCCTATGACAAAATGTGGCACAGGGCCTTTGGCTCACACTAGGTGGAACTTAGCCAGCACAGAAATGAGGGCAAAAGCAACCACCACCTGAAGACACTAAAATTCTATTGATTCCACCCAAAATTACAACAACTGCAGGGCAGAGAGTGTCATGATTGATTTTGTGCTGCTTCAACATAATACCACAGACTAGGGACTTGATAATGGCTTACAGTGCTGGACATTCAAAGTCCAGTATCAAGGTGCAGGAGATTAGATGAATTGGTTTCCAAGATAGTGACTTGAGCACTTTGTCTTCTTCCTATGGCAGAAGGCAGAAAGTCAAAGAGAGCCAGAGGGAGCTGAACTTGCCCTTTTATAAAGGCATGAATTCCCCTCATGGCCTAATTATCTCTTAAAGGTCACAACTGTCACTCACTCATGGCAATCAAATTCAGACATAGGTTGTTTTTGTTGTTGTTGTTGTTTTTTGTCTATTTGTACCAGAGATTAAACCTCGGGGTGCTTTACCACAGAGCCACGTCCCCAGTCCTTTTTTCTTTTTTAATTTTTTATTTTGAGACAGTCTTGCTAAGTTGCTTAGGGCCTCACTAAATTGCTTCGGGCCTTGCTAAATGGCTGAGGCTGGCTTGAACTCCCAATCCTCCTGCCTCAGCCTCCAGAGTTGCTGAGATTATAGGCATGCACTGTTGCACCCGGGTCTGACATGAGATTTTTATTTTTTAAGAGAGAAGGACAGTGAGAGAGAGGGAGAGAGAGAGAGAGAGAGAGAGAGAGAGAGAATCAATTTCCATTGAGTTTTTCACATGGCTTTCTTTGCTCTGACACTTAGTTGTGTACGTGGGTGCTGGGGTTTGAACCTGTGTACTTGCACATGCCAGGCAAGCGCTGTAACCACTGAGCCACCGCTCCAGCCCCTGACGTGAGTGTTTAGACGAACCATCAGGCAGTCACGCCACTCTAGTCTAAATGAATCTGGACTTCATTCATACCTCTGGATTTGGTTTCTGCCCAGTGCTTTGTGCTCTGGTCCTCAAGTCCTAGCTAGTGTAAGACTCTCCCTGACTGACAACACCTACACACCCACACACACACTTCAGCCCTGTCTGATCATCGTGCCTGTCACTCAGCACAAGCCCTCCACTCCAGTCAGGCCAGCCTGACTCCTCACTGTCACCAACATACCGTTCATGCCGGGGACACTTACAGTGCCCAGAATCTCCAAGCTCCCCTCTCTCATCTCCCCATCCTGTGAAGCTTTTTCCAGAACTTTCCATCTCATTGAGTTGTCTCTCTTCTGATACTCTGCAGAACAGAATTTGGCTTTTTACGTTTTATGTGTGTTTATATTGCGAAACAACATTCTGTGTGGTCCTTTTATGTTATAAAGTACATTCTTCTGAGGCCAGAAACAAGAGAGTTACAATATTTAACCCCAGGATGTAGATTTAAGGTCACAAAAATGTCACCTATGAAAGAATACTGACCTGCTATCGTGGCATATCCTAAAGAAGTTACCGGTAAGTTGTGAAAGAAACCATGAAAATAACTTTTTTAAAGTTCATTAGTGAGGCTGGAGCGGTGGCTCAACGGTTACGGCGCTTGCCTGGTATGCGCAATGACGTGGGTTCAAACCCCAGCACCACGTACACAACGAAGCAATGAAGCAACGAGCAATGAAGGCCATGTGAAAAACTAAATAAAATTGATTCTCTCTTTCTCACTCACTCTCATTGTCTCTCTCTCTTAAAAAAAATCTTTAAAAAAAAAGTTCATTAGGAAACAAAACAAATAAAGAAGAAAAACAATCTAGATTTATGTATTAGAAAAAATTATAACTGAACTAGGTGTATTCTGATATGTGTATGAGAAGCAAAGATGTGCTTAAATACGAGCTATGTGCTATGTGCAGTTTAGAAAGCAAGAATTCCAAGATCGAAATTATCCTGCCTCTAGATACTTTGCTAAAAAGGTCAATTTATCAGGCTACCATTGCTCAGTAGAAATAACCCTGCAAACTATCCACCTCTTCTGACCCTGATTCTAGGTACTGACCTCCCAAGCCAGCCTTCCTACCAATCACACACAGAGGAGATGTATCTCCCACAGAAAATTATATTGGCGTTATGGCCTAGGAAACAATTCTTCTGGGTTTGGTGACTTCACAACATTGTTTCTGTGTCTGTACAGCAAAGGACCACAGCATTGTACTCTGGACCTGAGAAAGGCTTTAACTCCTGGCTGGGTGCAGGTAGAGCACCTCCATATTTGACAGTCTTTTTCCTAACAGTATGTCACACCTCCCTGTTAGAATCTAATCATTTTTTTCTTTTTTACATATTTTATTAGTGCATTATAGTTTATATAATCTTGGGATTAGTTGTCACATATTCCCAGATGCACACAATTTAGCAATACAACTTGTTCAGTATCCTCCCCCCGCCACATCCCTCTATCTCCCTCCTCCCATCCCCTGATCCCTTGCCTTTCTTCTGGGTCCTATATTGTTCCTAAAAAAAAACCAAATACAGTGACTTAATTCTTATACCTATGAAGAACATTTTGTATATATATGGCTATAGTATATACAGCAACATTTATAACTGCTTGGAATGTATCTTGCTTTATCTCAATTCCAACATTTCCCCTTCTCCTCCCTTCCTATCATTCCTTGTTATTCTTCAAAATATTTGACATTGGGATTAAGCATTTATGTTTTTGTACAGGTATGCAGCATAGCTTATTCAAATATTTTATGAAGTATCTTGCAACTGTGTCTCATAAATATTAACATTTTGCATTTTTATTCTGTGGATCTAATACATGAGTTTGTCTACTTTATTCCCAAGCCTGGGTTTAGGTCCAGCCTCCACAAATGAGGGATACCATTCGGCCCTTGACCCTCTGGGTTTGGCTAACTTAGCTCAGCATGATTTCTTCCAATGCCATCCATTTACCTTCAATACATACAATTTCATTGTTTCTAACAGCTGAGTAGAACTCCATTGTATATATATACCAGAGCTTTTGTATCCATTCATCCAATGAGGGGCATCTGGGTTGGTTCCATAATTTAGCTGTTGTAAATTGAGCTGCTATGAACATGGATTTTGCTGTGTCGCTGTAATTCATTGTAGCACCTAATCATTTTAAGAAGCATAATAGCTTCCACCCTACTATATACAAGCCAGAAGGTATGTTGGAACTACTCTTTTCCCTGTTATTTGCACAAATCAAATTCTTCTCCTAATACTTGCATTTAACCCACTAACAAATACTTCTCAAATGCATTAGTTCAATAAACACCTGCAGAGACCCTAGAGTACATTGAACACAGCACTGGACTTTCACAGTGGTACAAGGAGCTGGACCAGACAGCCATGACTCCTGGTAGCAAGAAGACCATGAATAGGCAAGCACGAGTCACACATAGTGGCGCTCCAATTAAAGGACTGGAACTCCTTGGAGAAATGACTGATCTTAGGGTTGGGTGCCAGACAGAAAGTGTTGGAACACACACACAGATGGATCCGTATCAACAACCAAAGCAGAAACAATTGGAACAACAGAATAAGGAAGGCAGTATTGCCTTATAATCCCAAGTACAAAATAAATATCCATGAGTCCATACTGGTATAAACAAATGGTTGGATAAATGAGTAAATGGGTAGAAGAGATAAATCTCATGTGCAGAATAGCAGATAATGAGGAGGAGAGGTGAAGCCTCAGTACCACCCCTTTCGTGTGGCTGTGCAGTGATTTCCTTCCAAGAAGCACAGAGCTGGAAGAGGTGAGAGGGGAGTAATCTTGCAGAGGAGAAACCTGACAGGCACTAATTCACCCAGAGTTCAGGGTCAACACCAACGGTGGCAAGCCATGTTGATTGTAGTGTGTAGCTTTGATAAAATGTGATGCAAATGGCTCTTTAATTCTGGAATCCTCCCTTCAAAACACATAACCCCCATCCAATCATAATAAAAGAGTAGACAAATCCCAATTGAAGGGCATTCCATTAAATACAATGTGGACCTTTTTCCCCTCTTGAATGAAAAGACAAACGTTTGTTGTTATTCCACAAAAGCACACATTTTCCTTTCTGCCAGGGGTCTAGGACCATGTCAGATAAAAGGCAGATTTCAGGCACTCCATCTTCAAGTTGGATGGTAGAGATGCCCGAGCAACCCAATGTAAGGCCCTCTCTGAGCACATGCACTGGCAGCCAGGACGAAGGAGGGGCAGAGTCCCCTCCATTCTTCATGCAAAGGCACAAGAGGCCACTCAGAGAATTAATAGACTTCAAAAGAGCCTCTCACCCATCATCCTTTCACATCTCCCCATACTGCAGAATGTAGACTACACATTAAATTTATAGCCTCAGAAATCACCATTAAGATGCAGAGAGAAGGGGCTGGAGTGGATGGCTCAGCTGTTTTGGCGCTTGCCTGGCAAGCACGAGGACCCGGGTTCAAACCCCAGCACCACGTACACAACTGAGTGTTGGAGCAACGAAGGCCATGTGAAAAACTAAATAAAGTTGTTTCTCTCTTTCTCTGTCTCTCTCACTGTCCCTCTCTCTTTAAAAAAAAAAAAAAAGATGCAGAGAGAAGATATGAAACAAAGGAATTTCATGTCGCCAATTACAACCTGGACTACAAATGTCATGTTTTCAGAAAATCATGATACTGTTAGGAGGACTGTAGTGTTCTAATCATCTACTGAATGATTTTTTCACGTTTCACACACAGACCCAAAGCAATCAAATAACTACACTAGAAGCTCTTGCATTCTTGTCATAAAATATTTAACTAGCTAACTTTTCAATTTCCCAATGAACGTCAAGTCTATAAATTTATGTAGTACACATTTGTTTCTCAATAAGACCATCTATTGAGAAGTGAAAATTTAACAACGAAATTTAATGTTAAGAAACAAATGGGGGCTGGAGAGGTGGCTCAGTGGTGACGCGGCTTTGAACCCCAGGATCACATATACAATGAAGTGTGGGAGCAACAAAAGCCACATGAAAAACTAAATAAAGATTGTTTCTCTCTGTCTCTCTCCTCTCTCTCACTGTCCCTCAATCTTTAAAAAACAACCAAACAAACAAATGATAGGGACTGGAGCAGTAGCTCAGCAGTTATGGCGCTTGCCTGGCACACACAAGTACACGGATTTGAACCCCAGCACCATGTATACAATGAAGTGTCAGAGCAACAAAAGCCACATGAAAAACTAAATAAAATTGATTCTCTCTGTCTCACTCTCATTATCCCTCTATCTCTATTTAAAAAAAAAAGAAAGAAAAGAAAAGAAGCAAATGACAAAATAAAAAGCCAACACTTTGGGGCTAGCACGGATAATCTGAATAAGAAAACAGATAACTGTGCAGTGCTAAAGTGGTTCTTCTTTTGAATATCCGCACAGTAACACATTTTCTGTGACTACTTTGATCTGACAGTTCTATCCTACCTGGGTCCTGGGAAAACTTTCACTGATCCACATTATAAAAGCTCACACATAGTTTTTGCAATGAACCAGCTGCAAGACAAGATCACAGCATGCTTTAGGAGAAGCTAAAGCTGTTTCCACGATTATCCGCCATTGCTGGCTCCGTCTGCCAAGGAATACACAAATATCCGTGGAACAATACGTATGCACAAAGTACTTTATCTACTACTATAGAAATGCAAAAAGGAAGAGGTGAAGGCAAAGATTCAAGGCACAGAGAACAAACACAACAGGGCACCCTGCATCTGTCAAATTTGTGTCCCTTCGTAAAGGCAGAAAATCACATCATGAAGCTGAAAGAGGAAGTAACCTCGCTCCAGGTACAGGTCTCCAACTTCAAGTGTGAGAATGAAGCTCTGAGGAACAGGAGGGTGCCACCCTGACAGTGGTAAAGCAGAACACTGACTTGGCCTTGCAGAATTCCTGTGTTATCATGAAGGGCACACACACACTCAAAAAGCAGCTGGTTCAGGAGCCAAAAACACTGAGTCTTGGTGCTGAAATCCTTAAACCGATAGGCAGAATTTCTAAAATTGAAGATGAGGAGAAGTCTTAAGGACCCCTAGATGCTTCTGGCTCCGTTGCCCTGAAGCTGAATGGGCAAATGCACCCCAAACCATGCAGTCTTCACCCAGAGCATTTTATCATGCGATAGTAATTTCATGACCTAAAACAGTGTTACTGGCCACTCAATGTTATGGGCGCAGCTCTTGTTCAGGAGTTGCAAGAAAGACATGCAGTCTTTCTTGGTGAAACTCTCACTGTTTGCTAGATTCTTTAATCTGTTGGAAGAAATTTTTACAAAATCCAGCAAGTTTTAAAAATTACTAAACATGGCGCTGTAGTGATGGCTCAGTGGTTATGGCGCTTGCCTGGCATGCGCAAGGATGTAGGCTTGTACCCCAGCACCATGTACACAATTAAGTGTCAGAGCAACAAAAGCCACATGAAAAACTAAATAAAAATTGATTCTGTCTTCCTCTCTCTCCCTCTCACTGTCCCTCGGTCTCTTTAAAAAAACTAAACTGGAAACAACAGTTCTGTAATTAGTGCCTTTCCATTATTATCTCAGAACTTTGATAAGTTTTTGCTTCTACGTAAGTAGAAAGAACACTAAGAGCCACCAGGAATTAGCAGCTTCGACAGGGACTTGTGCCTTTTTACTGTCACTCAGTGTCAGGCTGGCTGACAGTGCCTGTCATAGCCTTCTGTGGTCAGGGGGCCAAGTGCAGAGGCCCTGAGTGGTGGGTGCTGCTGTCCTCCCACAGGGACAAAGGTTGAGACATTCTCCCTATGAAACTATCTAAACTTGGACTGGGAGCTTTCAGCTGTGAAAAGCTGTTTTGGCTGGGAATTTTGATACAAATTTCAAGTGCATTTTGTACAATGAAGTTTAGAGTGGAGTAGTCTAAAGAATGTGCAGAGCCTCCATGGTTTGGCAAGAGATCTTTGGGCTGTCCTCATACCCACTTTATTGTGTGAGGAGGGCACAACAGGCACCCTAGGCTTTTTAGGGGGTTACCTGAAGATGCTATTTTTAAATAAATTTCCTTTTCCTCTCCTGTTCACATCTACAGGTTTCTTATTTAAATTTCTGAAGTCCAAAAAAAAAAAAAAGTCCTTTGTGTCCCTTCACCCCTGGGTTCAAGGCCATTCCAGAGGCCACCCAAAGTATTCTCAACTTATTTGACTCAGGGCCAATTCTGTAAGGACCTTGTATTCCATGCATTAGCAAAGGTGGGTTTTTACAAAGCTTTGGCTAACTAACCTCCATGACCCGGAAGAGGCATTTTGAAAACCTCCATTAATCCTGTTTCATGAGCAAATATGACCCAACAATTAGAATATGGTTAAGGTGGGGACATTTAATGACCAACCAATTTTGTGGAATAAGCAAATTACACATCTCTTGGCTGATGTAGGGCGGACAGGTCGGAACTTGTAAAGCCGGGTCCCTACATAGCTTTGCACCTCGCAGCCCCTGCATCACCCGCTGCGCTGGCCCCCAGCTTGCCAAGCGTTGTCTATGGGAAAAGGGACACACAGGGTCTCTCCACGGTGTATAGTCCCCAGCAAGGCCCGCTCTGCTTCCCCTGGAGGCGGCTTCAAAGGATGGGAAATAACTAATAAAGACAGCCGCTTTAACTCCTCTAAGTGGTCATTAATGGATGAAGAACCCCCGGGGCTGCTCTCGAGGAGAAGGTGGTGCAGCCGTACTCAGCGGGCAGAAAGAGGACCAGTGTTCAGGAAAAAAAATGATGTGACTGCTCCCGATCGGTGCGGCTCCATGGGAAGCCTCGCTACAGGCTGTGGGCCCGCACCCCCAGGGGACCCCAGCAACCACCGACCCCAATCCTGTGCCCTCGAAAGCGGGTTCTGCCAGCGAGCCAGACCCGATGGGGCTCCCAAGTGCGCGCGGGAGCCACAGCTCAGGGGCCGGGACCCCCGCAATCCTACCTTCCCTGAGCCCTGCGCCCCAGAGATAGGGTCCTCCCCGCGCCCCACTCTCCCTGCACCTCCGAGACGGGACCCCGCCCCGCGCCCCCTGCCCTGGAAGGAGGGGCCCACCCTGCGCCCCGGGGCGGCGCGCGCCGGCTGCCCGCGCTCTCGCCTCCCGCAGCCCGCGCCAGCCGCGTCAGGGCAGAGGCGGGGTGGGGCGCTCTTAAAAGGCGCTGCAGGTGGGAGCCCGGCCTTCACCCCGCGCCCGGCCGACAGCCCGACTCCCGCTCGGCGCCAGAGCCGCCCTGCCCGCCCCGCCGGAGCGGAGGGCGCCGCCGCGCGCCCAAAGCCCGGGTCCCGCCGAGCAGGTAAGCGGGATCCGTTCGCCCTGAGACGAGCGTGGCCGCCCCCAGGGCGCGGGAGGCCGAGGCTGCACTGGGGGCGGGCGGGCGGCGCCGTCTCTGCCCGCGGGGGCCGGGAGGGTCGCCTGCGTAGGAGCCGCGTCGCTGGGTGAGGTCGGTGTCCCTGACCCCTACCTCGAGGGAGGCCGGGCCCCTGGGGAGCCCTCCAGCTGCAGATCCGCGTCGCGGGCGGTGGGTGGCTGCCCGCGGTTGGGACGCCGGGCATCCTTATCTGCCTCTCATCCGCATCCTCCCGAGAGCGCGCCGCGGGCGGGTCGCGTCCCGCTGACCGCTGACCGGTGGGCGCCGCCGGCGCCGCCCCCTCCTCTGCCCTGGGAGGAACCAGGGTGAACTGGTTAGGCTTCCCCTGCGGCGTGGTGCCCCTCTGACTTGCGCGACAGGTTTTAGAAATGTATCACGTTGTGTAAGTGGACAGAGAGAGGGGGGACTGCGCCCCTTTCCTCCGTTTCCTCCCATGCTTCGAATATTCTGACTTGTGAATGTTCTTCGCTTTGGCAGAAGGGAGTCACCCAGGTGTCGCCCTTGGATTTAGGGGGCAGAGAGCCAGATCAAGGGATGGTGTTTAACTTCAGCCCAACTAGCAACTTGGGGAGCGAGAATAAATCCTGGAGAGAACTGACCAGTAGAGCTGCATGATGTAAATGTGAGAAACTTGTGACATGCAGATGACAATAATGGGGACAACAGTAATTAAAAATAATTGGTGACACATCTTAGGAGGTGTAGACACGGGTCTGGACTTCCTGTCAGATAAAGGAGACCTGCCTTAGGTGTCCCAAGCATCCTGTGTTTTGCCCAGTTGGGCTGTCCTCCCACCTGGAGAGCAGGACCAGGGACTGGGGTGAGTGAGGTCTGCATGCAATTATGGACGCCTGGAGGGGTTCAGGACCTACAGCAGTGGCGCAGGCAGCCACGTGGGATGCAGGGAGGGTGCGGCTAGCCCAATGACCTCCGGTCCCCTAGATGGAATCTCACTGTCAGTTTGGCGCCTGCTTGAGTTTAACCATGCTCCCTTGTTCTTATTCCTCAAGAAGACTTTAGGCTTTTCTTGACCCAGTTCTAGCAAGTAGTGTTCTAGAAGAAAATGTCCTGACTCAAAGACTCTCCTTAGAATTTCAGGATGCTGCTCAAAACTGCCCCTGTGGAGAGCTTTGTCCAGTTGTTTGGACCAGGCAGAGTCTTCGGGAGTGTTGTTTGAACTGTGCCAAGTTGGCTGGGGCAGTTATGAGGCAAGCACCAAGTCTTTAGTCTGTCACATAACTGGGGAATGTGAAGGGCTCCCCTTTGCCATCACTGCAGGGACTAAAACCTGAAAGATGTTGGTCAGTCCACTTGTTCTCTAGTTGATGCTTTTTATAAGACAAATTCTGATACAGGTAATGGTGATCTTATTATTATTTTTCTTTCTTTTACTCTTCTAAATACAAGAGTTGCAAAGGAAAAGAACTAGGTAAAGTCTGGCTTAACCACTTCGGTAGGATGAACGGAAAATACTAACGGGCACATTCTCACCGAGCATCTTTGATTCAAGAGAAGTTATGAGTAGTTTGTGTAAGTTAGTTAAAATGTTAAAGGACATAAAATTGTGGGAAAATAATTTTTAAGCCAGGCTCCTTGGTTTGTAAGTGTATAATCTTTTGAATGGCTACATGGTCATAGGTTAAGATTTCTGTTTCACTTGCTTAATCCATGAACTGGAACTGAGCCCTAGGGGAATTTTTTCAGTTTTTATCTTAGAGTCATTTAAATCTAGTTGAACTTAAATGTTTGGAAAGGACAGAGATCTGCTAACAAGACTCAGAGAAGGGAAGCTGAACTTAATGGAAGTTATTTTTTGTAATTTTGAATTCTTAAGTGGAGTAAGAAACATAATTCTATGAATGTTTTTATTTATGTTTTTATGTTTAAACTCATAGACAGAAAAATGTTTCAATTCTATTGAATTAATTTT
>PVKS010028769.1:14655-26167 GCA_004027875.1 Aplodontia rufa
GTATTATTTTTTGCTCAACAGGTGACATCCTTATTGACAGCCTGAAATCAAACAAGGATTTTATTTGTATCTTCACTGGGCACAGCTGACTTCCAGGCAATCAGGTGGTAGAGGAGAAGAAAGTCAGAAGCCCTTGAAGAGGGACCTTGCCTTCGTTTCTTCGAGCTTGACGAGCTGGGAGTCCTTAGCAACAAGCCTCAGGTATGTTTGCTTTGCTTCATCCTCGTTTCCCTTTTATCCACACACACTTCCCAACTCTCTAGACCTCACGTGGACATTGTGAGAGCGTGTTCTCGTCTATAAAATAGTCACTAAACGACTTTGAAAGGGTCACAGGGGAACAGAACTGGAGAAAAATGAACAATCTTTACTACCCTTTCTTGTATGCTGAGGGGTAATGCTATAATTTTTAGGCCTTTAGCTTGAGTTCTGTCTTCAGTGACACTAAAATGGCACTGCTGAACCCATCATGATTTAATTCTTACATAAAATGTTTTAAAATGATGAAGGAATCTCATTGCTATTAGAATGCCAAATAGACCTAAATGATTTGAATTGGGAAAGGAAATAACAATTGATCTTCATAATACTTTGTACCCTCAGAAATAAGGTCACCATGTTACTTATTTTGGGAGCTAAATATTTATGACTCGAGTTTTAGTATCAAGAATTCCGCATGAAGTTATTGACAATAATTAGATATACCACAAAAGCAGATACAATTTACCTTCTTAAGTTTAAATACGACCATAAAGTGGCAACTTCTAATGCTAAGCGTGTCTGTTTATTCCTTATAAGAGCCAGAAAGGTGTGAGTTAAAACAACCCCCTGGATTATAAGGAAAGAGTTGATAGCGCACTTTTTTTTTTAAATAATTTTTATTGAGTTTTTCACAGGGCTTTCGTTGCTCTGACACTTAGTTGTGTACATGGGTGCTGGGGTTTGAACCTGTGTACTTGTGCATGCCAGGCAAGTGCTGTAACCACCGAGCCACCACTCCAGCCCCGATAGCACACTTTTTATTGAGTCCATTGACTCCAACCCTGTTGGAACATGAAAGCAAAGAGGAGTTTCTTTTATGGCCATTGCATAGGTTCCAATGGGCACAGTAATTTTGGAAAGTCATATGAAATGAGTGACCATTTCCCAAAGAGTGTTGAGCCTTCCAGTCTTCTCTAGCTAAATAATTTATGAAAGATTACCCTTTGGGATTGCACGTTTTTAGAGGGGGACTCTCAAGGCTGGAGCTTCCATGCCCTCTAGTCCTTGGTCCAGGCTCATTGTTTAGTCTGTCCCCACATAGGTCACAGCACCTCTGACAACGCAGGGTGGGAGGGGTAAATGGAGCCCAATGCCCTCCTCAAACTGGCTGAATCTTCAGCTGCCTGTCACTCCTGAAGGCAACCAGGTCTTCTCACTGACTGTAGCAATGTGTTAGGAAATCTGGCATAACAGCCTAGCCATAGTACCAGAGAGTTCTTCAGTTCATATATATGAACTTGCTCTTATTTTGAAAACCAGAACATTTGACCTTCCCCAGCCACTGGGCCACTATTTCATTCTCAATAATAATATTCTGACACCTGTAGAAAACCCCCCAAAATTAAAAACAATTCTTATATGATCCAGAAATCTCATTTCGTGTTATATCCCCAAAAGAATCAAAAGCATGATTGTGAACAAATATTTGTACACTCTGTTCATAGAAGAATTATTCACAAAAACCAAAGGCTAGAAGAAATCTAAGTGTTCCTTGACAGATGAGTGATATATATATGCATACAAGGAAAGAATTATGCAGCCTTTTATAAAAAGAAGTTACTTCTGATACATGCCTAACACAAATGAATCTTGAGGACATTGTGTTAAGTGACTAAAGCCAATCACAAAAGGGCAAATTCTTATGATGCCACTTACATGATATACATAGCGTAGTTAAAGCCATAGACACAGAAAAAAAATGAGGAGTTATCGTAATGGGTCCTGAGTTTCTGTTTAGGAAAATGAAAGGGTTCCAGAAATCTATTTCACAGCAATGTGAATATACTTACCACCACTGAATCATACACTTAAATTAAAAAGTACTTGAACAAGGGGCTGGAGCAGTGGCTCAATGATTTCAGTGCTTGCCTGGTATGCACAAGGACCCTAGTTCAAACCCCCGCACCACATACACACGGCAGTGTCTAAGCAACAAAAGTCATATGAAAAACTAGTAAAATTGATTCTCTCTCTCTCTCTCTCTCTCTCTGCCCCTCTCTCTTCAAAAAAAAGTACTTGAACAAAAACAAAGACAATGAATCTTCTAGAACTTAGGAAAAAATGCTGAACCCATCTATAAATTTTTTAGTACTCAGATTTAATTCTTCTGGGAATGGAGTTCTTCTTAGAAAGTATGTTCTTACTCATCATCCCTTTTGTGTTTTAAAAAATAGTTTTTCAAATTATTTATCTTCTGGGCTGGAACAGTGGCTCAGTGGTTTGCAGTGCTTGCCTGGCATGCACAAGTACGTGGGTTCAAACCCCAGCACCCACATATACAGCTAAGTGTTGGCGCAGTGAAGGCCATGTGAAAAACTCAATAAAAATTGATTCTCTCTGTCTTTCTCTCACTTACTGTCCTTCTTGCTTTAAAAAAAATTATTTATCTTCGATAAGATAGGAACATTAAAATAGAATTTCTGGGCTGGGAGTTTAGCTTAGTGGTAGAGTGCTTGTGTAACATGCACCAGGCCCTGGATTCTAGCCCCAAGCACCACAAAACCAAACCAAAAACAAAAAAAAGGAAGAATAAGAAAAGACATTCTACCTCTTAATGATTGTCACTTAAAATCATACCATTCGATTCAAGGATCCTGCCCACTATGTTTTTGTACTTTGGACTTAGCTGTTTTATTTTCTTTTCTTTTTCATCTTCCAACTTTTTTTTTAAAGAGAGAAACAACTTTATTTAGTTTTTCACATGGCCTTAGTTGCTCCAACACTTAGTTGTGTATGTGGTGCTGGGGTTTGAACCCGGGTCCTCATGCTTGCCAGGCAAGTGCTGAAACCACTGAGCCACCGATCCAGCCCCCATCTTCCAACTTTTTAACTTTTTTTTAAATATTCTGTAAGGTTCAACTCATGTGGTGCTTTAACTTCCTAAAGTCATGTTTATAGGTTTGGACCACTCCACCTGAATGTGGAGATCGGAGTCATTTTCCTCCTTTCTATGGCTTTAAAATCTTTTCTCTTTAGGGAGAAGTCCCTGCCTCCCTTACTTGACCTGCTTAACTGTATACAGCAGTCATTGAGAAGCCTCAATCTTCCGTCTTTTCAAATCTTTAGCTATGAAATTCTTCTCTTTTCTTTTTAATATAAAAAAATTATGTTCTTCCCTAAAGCATAGGCTAAGTTACTTCCATCCTATGAGTTTACCATTTGTACCACAAGGTGAGCTTTTTAGCTAACTATTAGTTTGGATTTAAGAATTCAAATGTTCTTTTCATACTCTATTTTAAAACATTTTGTACCCTATAGCATTTGAACGACTTTTAGATCTGTAAACATTTTGACATCCTGGGCTGGGGTAGGAATAGAAACTTTTTGAAAGATGTGGAAAGTCCTAGCTCTGCCCTGAAGACACTCCTGTGCCCTCCCCTCTTGGTGTGTACCTCAGCTTCCCCAACCTGGTTCAGAGGGAGGAAGAATCAGCCCAGACGTATCAGATGGATGGTGGCAGCTGCTTGCTTACACCTAAACCTAGTGTCTTTCTGAAAGAAGTGTGGTGTCTAAAAGCCAAACCCAGGGCTTTCTCAGAAAGCCAATTAAAGTGGGAATTAGACTTTCATATGACAGGACTGCTGTCTTTATTAAAGTTCCAAAAGATGTTGCTTCAGGTGCACATTAGCCTTCCATTCCAAGGTGGGGGTGGGTGGGTAGTGGGGGGAGCAGGTATCCAAACACTTCTGGAAGCAGAGAGACTGCCTCCATTCACCCAGTTGCTTTCAAGAGCAGCTAACATGATCAGAGGGCAGGTTGGTGGACAAGATAAACCATCTAATAAATAAAAGCTGTGGAAGTTCTGTAAGCCCTTGGGTAAAAACAACCTGACATAATGTATACTGTGTTTGATGAAAAGGGTGCTTGACCCGGCAGAGTGGTACACACCTAGAATCCCAGTGACTCCAGAGGCTGAGGCAGGAGGAACCCAAGTTCAAGGACAGATTCAGCCATTTAGTGGGATCCTCAATAATTTAGTGATACCCTAACTCAAAAATTAAAAAAGGACTGGGCATATTATGGCTTTTGAAACCAAATGGATAGAGATGGGAAAAATTATGCTAAGTATCCCAATCTCAGAGACTCAAAGGCCCAATGTTTTCTCTCATTTGTGGAAGCTAGAATAAATCTGGAAACAGTATGTTAGATGGCTAAGCTAATAATAACCTCAAATTGTATGAATTTTTACACAAACAGGGGGATCATTGGCTAGGATACCTGGAGGTGTAGGGGAGGGAGCAGGGTGGGATGAGGGATTAGGAATGATATCTAGGAGCCTGCAGGGAGAGAATATGGAGGAATCAACTCAGAAGGAGATCTCTGACCTCCATGAGAAGTCCATTTAACACAGGGGTTCTTCTGGGGGAATCATAGAATCATGAAGAATCCAAGGGGGACATCCATGACATGCCATCAGCCTTGGCTAACTATGTATATATACATTTGTCCTTGATTGTTTGATAATGATTCCCCCTCAATTGTAACTCCATATTCATCTAATTTAAAAAAAAGAGAGGTCAAACAAGTCTGGTCCAGCCCTCACCTTGGGGCTGGATACACTAATTTGTCACCAACAAGATTTTTTAACAAGTGGGAAATTTTTGAAATAGTCTAGCCAACGGTTTCTTTAAAAATCAAGCAATAAACTTAAAATGGAGTGTTCCTAGACAAAAAAAAAAAAAAAAAAAGGGACTGGGGATGTAGCTGAGTGGTAGAGACCACCCTTGGGTTCAGTCCCCAGTACCAGAGAAAGGACAAAAGGAGTTTGGACATAAATTGCTTACTTGTATTCCTGGATTCATGACCAGTGGCAACCTAGTAAGTAATCTGAATTCAGTTGAACTGAGATGGTCCTAAACCTTCCCCCAAACAGCTATTTCTGGTGAAAAAACAGCACCAATGTGTTTAGAGTGGGCCTTCCTTATTATGAAACATCTTACTAGCAGAATGGGGGGTTGAACTTACCGAATATCGCAGTCTGAAAGAAACTTGGTTGTGACTGTGATGTCACTGTAATCCTGCTTTATCAATTCAGAGCACTTTGCACCTTTGCCTGTTTAGGAATAAAACGACGCAATGGATTGGGGGACGCTACACACTTTCATCGGGGGTGTGAACAAACACTCCACCAGCATTGGGAAGGTGTGGATCACAGTCATCTTCATTTTCCGAGTCATGATCCTCGTGGTGGCTGCCCAGGAAGTGTGGGGTGACGAACAGGAAGATTTTGTCTGCAACACCCTGCAACCAGGGTGCAAGAACGTGTGCTACGACCACTTCTTCCCTGTCTCCCACATCCGGCTGTGGGCCTTGCAGCTGATCTTCGTGTCCACCCCGGCACTGCTGGTGGCCATGCATGTGGCCTACTACAGACACGAAACTGCCCGCAAGTTCAGGCGAGGAGAGAAGAGGAATGAATTCAAAGACCTAGAGGACATTAAAAAGCAGAAGGTTCGAATAGAGGGCTCATTGTGGTGGACGTACACCGGCAGCATCTTTTTCCGAATTATCTTCGAAGCCGCCTTTATGTATGTGTTTTACTTCCTCTACAATGGGTACCACCTGCCCTGGGTGCTCAAGTGTGGGATTGAGCCCTGCCCCAATCTTGTTGACTGCTTTATTTCCAGACCGACTGAGAAAACCGTGTTTACCATTTTCATGATTTCTGCATCTGTGATTTGTACGTTGCTCAATGTGGCCGAGCTGTGTTATCTGCTGCTGAAAGTGTGTTTTAGGAGATCCAAAAGAATCCAGACCCAAAGAAATCACCCCAACAATGCCATCAAAGAGAGTAAGCAAAATGAAATGAATGAGCTGATTTCAGATAGTGGTCAAAATGCAATCACAGGTTTTCCAAGTTAAGCATTTCAAGATAAAATGTTGCTGAATCCTAACAAAACCTATGTCTTCTCCAGGAGGCAACTTCAACCTGAAAATCCCCTCTCTAGGCTGAAAAGTCCATCTTTACAAAAGACTTTCACAATAAATAGATACTTGAGTTCACTTTCTGTAGAATACTTGCACCATTCACATGCGACATAATCAGATACATGGTCCATCTCTGAAAAACAAAGCACTGTTTGATGACTGAGCCTTGAAGTCACTTTAACAAGTTCATTTTACGTGGACTGCCTGACGTAGTAGGTTTTCCTGAAAATTTATATTACTATTGTTGCTAAAGAGCATTTTTCTAGAAATTGATACTTTTATTAGTAGAAGATATTTTTATAGGATTGAATGTTTTAGTTCTGACTTTGAATTTATATAAAGTATTTTTATAATGACCGGCCTTCCTTACCTGAAAAAACATATGATGTTAGTTTTGGAACCACACCACAAGTATCTACATTTTGAATTTACAAAGAGTCTGTCTTGTAAATATTGTTTTGCATTGTCTATTGACAAATGCATGAACTGTCATGATACTCTTAAGGTGGAAAGTGTTCTTTGTTCAATATGTTTTCACTGCTTTCTGAATCATGGAAGTGGGACACTTTTTAAAACTAGCCTGTTTGCCAATCAATATGAACAACAGAAATATGAGTGTGATCAATTTAATAAAGCTCAGACTTGATGCTTAAGCCTGCGTGTGCACTATGGGTCTCTGTTTCTTCTGGGTCCTCTGCTGCCATCACTAGTGGTGAGAAGTTGGTTATGTTACTTTTGCTAGGGAGGCCAACGGTTGTTGTGCTTAAATGTGCTGGGACTCCAACAGGGAACCTCATGACAAATGAGCAGAGATTGAGTTGAGCCTAACAGGTCCTCAGCTTGGAGAGAGGTAGGTAGGCTGCTCTTAGGGCTCTGGGAAAATGCCCTTTGGGTCAGTTCAGCCTTGATAAAGACAAGGTTAGGAAGGTCTTGAGCAGCTGTCCTAGTCCATTCTGTGTTACTCGAACAAAGTACCTGAGGCTGGGTATCATAAAGTAAAGAAGGTTTATTTAGCTCAGAGTTCTGGAGTTCCAAGAGCTTGGCACTGTCACCTGCTCAGCTCTGGATACATCAAAGCATGGCTTCATGATCAGAGCACATGTGGAGGTAGAGATCACATGGTAAGACAGGAAGTAAACAAGTGGAATGCCAACCCCACTTATAACAATCCCCCCTCAAGGGTCTTCCTGAAAGACTAGCATTGATCTCTTCCAAGGGCAGTGCCCCCATGAACTAATTACCCTTCCACCAGGCTTCACTCTTTTTTTTGAGGGGGGGACAATGAGAGAGAGAGAGAGAGAGGGAGGGAGTCAATTTTTTTATTTGGTTTTTCATTTGGCCCTCATTGCTCTGACACTTCGTTGGGTATGTGATGCTGGGGTTTGAACCCATGTCCTCATGCTTGCCAGGCAAGCACCGTAACCGCTGAGCCACTGCTCCAGCCCCCAGGCTCTACTCTTAAAAGTTTCACCACCTTGACATCGCTACACTGGGACCCAGGCTTCCAGCACACACTCAAACTTTGGGTAACACACTCAAACCATGTCTAAACCACAGCAGCCCTCGGACAAAGCCTGTTTGGAAAGACTCATTACCGAAGCCCTTCAGTCCGTAGTGACTTTATACCCAGAGACGGGGGAAACCTCTTTCTCCCCAGGGATTTCCAGAATGAACACAGAAGGAGGGTGGGTGTGAGTCAGGCACAGACTTGTCACACTTGGGAGTAATGAGGCACACACAAACAAAAGCTCTGTGTAAAGGGAAGGCAAGCTGGGGGTGCTAGACTTCAGGACACCTTAATGAATAATGGCACCAAACTTGGGGACTCCTAATGAATAATGAACACATCTGGAGGCTTGCTATGGCACTCTGGTTCCTAAAGGACCTGTTCAGAACCTCTCTCCAGAAAAACAAAAAAAGTAATTCTCATTTCTTCATAGTCTAAAGCAAGTCATAGATGTATCTTTAAATATTCTGGTGCCAATCTATAAAAAATCAAGAACTAACCTTTTAAAACAGAATTGCAATTTCATCAGTAGTTATCACTGATTTTCCTATGATGTTCCTTTGTTCTGAAAGGGCTGTTTGGATATCAGATGAAACCCATAAACGAATGGGGAAGATAATGCATCCTTGGTACAATCCCAGTCTGGATGGAAGAAGGATTGTACTCCCCTCCTGCTCTTGAGACCACCTCTCTCCCTCCAGACTGTACATATTTATAATATGTAATAATATGTACATATGATATACAGAGAACTGCACGTATTTAATGTGTCTGATATGATGAATTTTTTCCTATGAAAACCCCTGGGATCCCATCACCAATTCAGGGTAACAAACATATCCATCCATCCATCATCTCCAAAAGTTTCTTGTGCCCCTTTGTTTTGGGGTTTTTGTTTGTTGTGTGTGTGTGTGTGTGTGTGTGTATGTGTGTGTGTGTGCAAGAGCATTTAACATAAGATCCACTCTCTTGACAAATTTTGAAGTGTACAATACACTTCATACAAAATTGTACAACAAATCTTTAGAGTTTATTCATGTAGCATTGCTGAAATATTATACTCATTGATTAATAATTCGCCATTTCCGCAAACCCAATAGCCAACCCTGGACACCACTATTACATTCTTTTCTCCTATGAGGTTGACTATTTTAAACACTTCATGCAAGTAGAATCATACAGTATTAGTCCTTCTGTATCTGACTTATTTCACTGAGCATAATGTCCTCCAAGTTCATCCATATGGTAGCACAAGACAAGATTTCCTTCCTTATTAAGGTTAAATAATATTCCATTTATATGTATGTACCACATTTTCTTTATTCAAATATGTATCAAAACTAAAATGAAATATCATTTCACACCTGTTAGGTTATCAAAAAAACAAAAACAGGGCTGGACACATTACAGCAACACAATAAAATCTATGTTCATAGCAGCTCAATTTACAATAGCTAAATTATGGATCCAACCCAGATGCCCCTCACTGGTTGAATGGATCCAAAAACTGTGATATACATACATATATACAAGGTACTTATGAAATTGAATTTCATAAGTACAGGGGGAGGGGGGAGATAAGTAGTGGGGGGAGAGGGAGGAAGAATAGGAAGGAATCTAGGGAAACAATCAACAATAAAATTGAATATAATTTTAGGCCATGTGTGTAGGTGAGGTCTAAGTTTTCTTCTTCATTCCGCAAATATTGACTTCAGAGTCCCCCATTTGCCTGGGTCAGTTTTAGGATTTTGAGCAATGAACAAGACACAATTCCTACCTTCACAGAATGTTCTATCCAGCGTGAAAGATTTGTCACATAGTGTGGTATATTCTGTGATAGACACACAGTTCTCCATAGAAACACGGTCTAACTCGGTCTTTGGGAAAATGATGGTGAGGAAGACCACCCAGAGAAGATCGTGTCCAACCATGCACTTCCTACTCTGCCCTGGCCTTGAAATGCCAGAGGACCCTGGCACTCAGTCTTGGTCATCTTTGCTTTTCCATTTACTAAGCCTGAATGGTCTCCAAGAATGATCATTTTAAATTCCAATTACATGCTAAACTCATGTCTTAACTTTGCCCTTACCCTGGGTATGGAGGTTCAGATGTTTACCTGCTCACATCTTCCTTCACGTGCCTGCAGGTAACTCAAATTCAACACGTGCCAAACTGACCCTTTGATTTTTTCATCGTTGTTGTTGTTTGTTTAGTTTTCTCCCAAACTTGCTGCTTATATGTATGTATATACATACATATATACATGTGTATATGATACACACACACACACACACACACACACACACACAATGGAATGCTACTCTGCAATTAGAAACAACAATATTGCAGCCTTTGAAGGTAAATGGATGGCGATGGAAGAAATCTTGCTGAACAAAGTTAGCCAAACCCAGAGGGTCAAGAGTAGAATGTTTATAGCCTGATACTTTTTTAGAGATATTGTGGGTAAGGGAAGGGAGGGATTCGGGTGGGAAATTGGGGGGGCACTGCTGGGGGTAAATCTAGTATCCAGAAACTATACACATTTTATATTATTTTGTTAAAAATTTGTATGGTTGTTCAAAAATTAAAATTAAAATTAGAAAAAAGAGTAGAATGTTTTCACTCATTTGTGGAGGCAGAGGTATAGCAACACATGATCTAGGGCAACCATAGATAAGTAGCAGAGGGAGTGAGGGAGGAGATAGGTGGAGGAGGGGAGAGGGGAGAGAATAGGGAGGGATCTAGGGACACAATCAACAGTGTAGCATACTCTTTACCCCCCTGAGAATCCAAATAATACTTATGCAATCATTCAATTCTGGAAATTTCACATCCTAAGCATTTATATTGTTTGTAGGGGCAAAATACAGAAGATTCAAGAGACTGGGGTGAGGGCTGGAGTGGTGGCTCAGCGTTTATGGTGCTTCAACTGGCATGCGCGAGGTCGCGAGTTCAAATCCCAGCACCATGTACACAAGGTATCATTGCAAAGAAGGCCACGTGAAAAACTAAATAAAATTGATTCTTTCTCTTTCTCTCTCTCTCTCTCTCTCTTTCACTGTCCCTCTGTCTTTAAAAAAAAATAAGAGAGCGAGAGACAGGGGCCGGAGCGGTGACTCAGTGGTTACAGAACTTGCCTGGCATACACGAATACACAGGTTCAAACCCCAGCACCCACGTACACAACTAAGTGTCAGAGCAACGAAAGCCATGTGAAAAACTCAATAAAAATTGATTCTCTCTCTCTCTCTCTCTCTCTCTCTCTGTCCTTCTCTCTTTAAAAAAAATGCCACCATCGCACCAAAATCTGCAGGCAATATTTATAATTCCTCAATTATCCTAAAAATGTTTCTTTCTTTAAAGAAAACTTGTTATTTGGGGATAGTTGTAGATTCACATGCACATAATAGGAAATAATGCAGAGATCTCATGTGCTCTTTGGCCACATCTTGCAAAATCATGGTACAGAGGCTTCTTGACTTATGATGGAGTTACATCCTGATGAATCCTTCAGAAGTTGAAGATAGAATACACTGACACTGAATTGAATCCACCGAGCATACTGAGCATCACAGGTTAGCAACACAGCTTTCCGCTCATGATGTTGAGCTGGCTGGGATCATCACAAGACAGGATCAGACCACATATTGCTATCCCAGGAATGAACCAAACTCAAGAGTTGAAGTATAATTTCTACCGAATGAGCATCAATTTAGTACCATTGTAAAGCTGGAAATGTGTAAGTCAAAAATGGGGGTCCTGAGGCTGGAATGGTGGCTCAGAGGTTGGAGCGCTTACCTGGCAGGTGCAAGGACC
>PVKS010028770.1:0-26069 GCA_004027875.1 Aplodontia rufa
GCTAATAATAACTTCAAATTGTATGATTCTTATCGCAACAGGGAGATGACTCCCTAGGATACTTGGAGGAGTAGGCTGGGTTACAGGGTGGGGGGAGGGCTTAGGAAAATCACCTAGGAGACTGGAGGATGCAAATATAGGGGAATCATCTCAGAAGGTGATCTCTGACCTCCACGAGATATCCATTTAACTCAGGGGTTCTTCTGGGGGAAACAGCAACATGGGGAACCCAAGCTGGGCATTCATGACATGGCATTAGCCCTGGATAACTAAGTATATATACATTGGTTCTTGAATGTTTAAAAATGTTTCCCCCTCAATTGTAACTCTATATATATATCATCTAATTAAAAAAGAGCAATTCTCAAATTCATTTGAAACAACAAGAAACCCAGAATAGCCAAAACATTACTAAGAAATAAAAAAGAATCCGGTGGTTTTGCAATACCAGATCTAAAACTTCACTACAGAGTTGTAGTAAAAAAAACAGCATTATACTGGTACCAAAAGAATCATGAAGACCAATGGAATAGAATAGAAAACTCTGAGACAAACCCACAAATCTTTAAACATCTGATCTTTGACAAAGTGGGTCAAAATATAACATGGAGGAGAGACAGCCTATTCAAAAACAAATGGTGCTGAACAAACTGGACAGCCACTGGCAGAAAGTTGAAATCGGATCCTTACATTGTACAAAATTATATCTCTCACATTGTACAAAAATCAAATCAAAATGAATAAGGAACTAGGAATTAAATAAGCTATGACACAATTACTAGAAGAAAAATTAGGACCAACACTCCAGCATATGGGAGTAGGCAATGACTTTTTCAACAACACTACCAAAGTGAAAAAATTAAAGTAAAAAGTCAGTGAATGGAATGCCATTAAACTAAAAAGCTTTTGTTCAGCCAAGGAATTTGTCAAAACTCTCAAGAGATAACCTGTAGAATGGGAGATAATCATGGTTTGTGATTCCACCAAGAGGGGACTAATATCCAAAATTTACAAAGAACTCAAAAAACTTAAACACAAACAATCCAGTCAATAAATTGGCCAAAGAGCTAAACAGAAACTTTTCAACGGAGGAAATTGAGCAAGCCAATGAATACATGAGAAAGTGTTCTAAATCACTAGTAGAGAAATACAAATCAAATCTACATCAAGGTTTCACCTCACTCTAGTCAGATTGGCAAAGATGAAGAATATAAACAATAACAGATGCTGGAGGGGTTATGGGGAGATAGGAACACTAGAACACTGTTAGTGGAACTGCAAACTGGTATAGCATCTCTGGAAAGCAATGTGGAGACTCCTCAAAAAATTAGGCATGGACCCACTGTACAACCCAGCTATTCCTTCTCTGGGTTATTTTCCCAGAAGAGCTAGAATCGGTACACTACAGTGACACATCAAAATCAATGTTCATAGCAGCTCAATTTACAATGGCTAAATTATGGAAACAACCCAGATGCCCCTTACTGAATGTGGATCCAATAGCTGTGGTATAGGGGCTGGAGCAGTGGCTCAGTGGTTTTAGCACTTGCCTCATATGTGCACCCCAGGACCACATACACAACAAAGTGTCAGAGCAATGAAAGACAAATGAAAAATTGAATGAAATTAATTCATTCTTTCTCTCTTTCTCACTGTCCCTCTCTATCTTAAAAAAAAAGCTGTGAGATTATATATATAGTATATATATATACTATATATATAAATTTATATGTATAGTATATATATAGTCATTCTACTCAGCTATTAAAAACAATGATAATAGAGCATTTGAAGGTAAATGGATGGCAATGGAAGAAATTATGTTGAGGGAAATTAGCCAAACCCAGAGACTCAAGGGTCAAATGTTTTCCCTCACTGGTGGAGGCTAGAGCAGAACCCAGGCTTTGGTGAAAGGTCATGCCCATGTACTAGACTCACCAAAGTCAAATCAACACCTAATCTAGGGGAAACATACATATGTAGTGGGGAGAAAGATGGGGGTAGGGGAGAGGGATAGATGATAGGGAGGGATGTAGAGGAGCAATCAACAATATAGCTTACTTTTTACTCCAAGTAGCCAAATAATACTTATGCAATCATTTTATTCTGAAAAATGCAAAATCATTATGTATATGTGTGTATATACATACATAGACATTTATACCTGTTATATGGGGGAAATATAGAAGACTCAAGAGATTGGGATGTGGTTAATGTGGTGTTGATTCTGGATTAGGATCAGGGACATATTATATTGTTACTACATAAGCATTTATGATTGTACAACTCAACTCCTCAATAAAATTTAATAAAAATTGCATTAACAATTTTAAAATCTTAGTATTTCTTGCTTACCACACAAGTGGGACATCTACATTTAATAATCATGTACAATAAAAGGCCTCCAGAGCCACCATGGCAGAGAAGGAGGAGATGAATATCCTATGGGATGATTGAGTAACCAGGCCTGGAAGTAGCTGTGTCATACTTGCCCACATCCTTTTGGCCATATGAATACATTTCTCATCTAGGGAGGCTGAGAAATATAGCACATCCCCTAGGTATTGGTGAGTACTAAGGATTTCTGCTATTGTAAAGAAAGTCCCATTAACCATCACCCCAAAATCTCCCCCTAAGACAGGGATGGGTGTCTGAGAATTAAAATCTCATATGCATCTGCTTAACTGGGCAGGTACTTTTATCAAAATGGTCACTAAGTAATTCAAGCAACCCACCTGGCATTTCTTCTCTCCATCTGTTCCACATTATTATAAAGGGTGTGTAGAGTTTTAGTGTTCCTTTATTTTCACTTCACTTCCCCCTCTTATCCTGATTGGAGTTTGAAAATTGAAGCTACATTAGTTTCCTATTACTGATGAAACAAAACACCACAAATTTAGTGACATAAGCCACACAAATTCATTTTAAAGTTCCATAGTCAAGAAACCCATAATGAGTCTCACTGAGATCAAATCCAGGTGTCAACACAACTGCTTTCTTTTCTGGAGGCTCCAGGGAGAATCTATTTTCTCACCTGTCATGTTCACAGCCCATTTATGCCAGGGCAGTGTGGTAGGTTGCTGAAAGACCAAAGAAAGTGCCTAGAGATGGTGCGCAAGGCATAGCACTTACTGGAAAATGCTTACCAGAGATCAGAGGCTGCTCCAAGAAGAGTTCAGTGGAGACAGGCTTAAAACAGCACCTCCTTCCCTCACGGTGCTTTGCCAATGTTTTGTCCAGGGGCAGCTGGCTGAACAAGTGCACATATTCTTTTCCTGGTACCCTTAGTTCTGCACCTGTCTCCGCTGAGAGAGGAATTTTTTTGTTAGGGTGCAGAAACACTGTCTTCATGTACATTAGTTTGCTTAGTTTGCCTATATGACCCGCATCCCAAGAACAGGTGGGTATGTACAAGGAAGTACACAAACTTGTCCAGTTCCCAGTGTGCTTAAGGGAAACCAGTGTCCTTCAAGATAATATGTGTCTGGACATTCTTTCCCAGACTTGCTCTCATTTCCCCTTAACATAAGTAGGTTTTGGGGGACAGAAAGGAGGCTTTCGGAGACACAATGTTTTACGGTCCCCCTTTCCTTTAATGGGTGACACATTGCCCTTCCGACTTCCAGAGGCCTCCTGCATTTCTTGGCTTGTACACCCTTAATCTTAAAAGCCAGCGATGTTGCCCCGCATCTTTCTTACATCAAGCCATTTAATAGACTGTGCCTCAAACATTCACTTTTTAGGACTCTTGCAATTACACTGGGCCCAGCTATGTAATCTAGGATACTCACCACACCTCCAGGTTGGCTAATAAACAGCTTCATCTATGACTTTGATTCTCCTTTGTTATGTAACATAACATATTCACATGTCCCAAAATTAGGATATACACATCTTCTTAAAGATTCTGCTTAGAGTCCCATAGGTCACATCCAGTGATATTTCTTTTGATCAGCCCAGTGTTTTCTTTTGTTTTTTTCCTTTTTTAATATTTTAGAATTTTTTAAATTTAAATGATTTTAAATTGGGAGATTGTATGCATTTTTAAAGCTAAGCATGTCTAGCTTCTCTTGAAACCCCAGGAGACCTAGGAACAAGGGCCAGGATTCTGTCATCAAAACTAATGGCAGGGGGCTGGAGCAGTGGCTCTGCAGTTACAGCGATTACCTGGCATGCGCAAGGATGCAAGTTCAAACCCCAGCACCACATACACAACAAAGCATTGGAGCAACAAAATTCATATGAAAACCTAAATAAAAATTGATTCTCTCTTTCCCTCCCTCTTAAAAAAAAATGGAGAACGGGCAGTATCTGGCTCTAGACAGAAGCAAGGGAGGTCTGGGTTCGAAGGCAGAGTTGGGGGCAGGTGATCCAGCTGGGACACCGCTCTTGCTCCTTGCAGTTTGGACTTTGCTCAGGTGAGGTGTTCATGGAGTGGCTTCAGGCCCGGCTGTGCAGCACCAGCATAGTACAACTGTTCCTGCTGTGGGAGGTGACACCGTGGGCCATTGTTTCACCCAGCTGGTGCTCAGTGCCCTGCCCCAGGTGCTCCTCCTCCGCTCAGTGCTTGCCATTGGGCACCCCCAGGTGAGTAGAGCAGCTGCAAGATGTCTGTCCACGTGAGTTCAGTCCTTACCTGCAGCCCAGATCTACCCATAGGGAGGGTGTGACTGGGTGACCACAAAACTTTATCAGGCCACTACGTCATAAGTCTCCTCAAGAAGCGGGGACTTCTGTGCCTTCTGCACCAAGGGGCAAAGTTCCAATTTGCTGTTTTGATCAACACCTGCCCCCTCTCTCGCTCTCGGCCCTTGCGATGAGATCTTCTCTAATGAATTTCTTTGCTCTGACAACAGGCCTGATTCTGGCTCCCATCCAAGCTGCACACTAGCTCTCATCGTCCTCATGGGCTTTCGTGAAGGGCATATCACTTTGTTTCACTTGCAAATGCTCGCAGACCTGACGCGGCATTAATAACATCACAGGCCAGCCCTTCTGTCTTCATCAGCAGCGGCATTGGGAGCCTCGCTGCGGATGATGAGCTGCCTCTGCTGCCAGGAAGGAGAACTCTTCATTACCCAGGTCAGGATGAGGGGCCTGCTCTCCAAATATCCAAACGCCACATTAGCCAGGCAAAAGCTCTCCTGTCACTCTGCCTTCAACACTGACAGTGGGGAAAGGAGGAGATCTCCAAGATCTAAATGATGTTGGAACTCTTGCAAAGGTCATAGGAGCAAGAAGGCAGGGTGGGAGCTCTGTCACAAAAATCTAATGTTTCCCCAGCTTCTATCCTCTGGGAGCCACCTTTTGTGACTTTTGACATTTCTTCAGTGTAGTTGAAATTTTATTCGTTTATTATTTTTCTTAAATTGGTTGTATACAGATTTACTTTTATTTAGATCCATCCTTGACAATAACAATAAAATTAGAGTTTTGAGGTGTTATTTATACTTTTACACACATTAAAATTAAAATATTCATTTGATTAATTAAAATTTGGACATTTAACATTAAATAAGAAATGTTGATCCATCATTCTTCACAGTTCTGACAAACAGATTCTGGGACACGCTGGGACATCCCCAACCTCACTGCCTACGGCAGTAAACAGGGCTGTTTATTACTTCCATAAATGATACATATGCCAATATTTTCCTTTTAGTGCCTCATTTCAATGCAAAATTAGGAAAGGAAGAAAATTCAGGAATGTATGGGGGTATCACCACATCTGAGGTACCAGTACCCCAGCACCTCATCCCCAAGAACTGAAAATACCTCTCCTCAGCAGTATGGGATGGGTCCCTGGTAGTGCTGAGACAGAGAGGAAGAAGTGGCCTACAGTGGCCTCTGCAGCAGGGAGGGGAGACCCAGGGAGCAAGGCAGGGTAATAGTGGGAAATTTGCTGGGGATTCTGGGAAAGCTTATGGAAGCAGGCCCTGCACAGTGTGGGGTGTGCAGTTTCTTTCTAGAAGAGACCATCAACTTCCAGGTGCTCTGTTGCAAAAGGCCCTATTTAATGACTGTAATTGAGACTGTTCTAAAATGGCCCATCTGTCACCCTCTTTTGTGAATATTTAATTACGTTTAGATTCTATTCACAGGAGAAATGGTGATACAGAGCTGTTTGCCCACCATGAATCTGTCCCAGTGAAAGATCAATGAATCCTAAATGCGAGGCACAAAAAAGACAGTGGGACCATGGACATACCAGGGACAGCCGCCCTCTCGGAGAAGCTGTGTGACTCTGGTTGGGAACTACAGCTTTCTCTTCCCTTCTGTCCTTCAGCTCACCATCACCAGCAGCAGCTCTCAATGGGAAGGTGTCCCCACTGCAGGGAGGTCAGAGAACGGAGCAAGCTCTCCATCCTGCCATTTGGTCCAGGCCTTCATCTCACGGCTGTCCACTGCTCCTCTCTCCTTTGATTTCCAGCATATTCTGAACACTTATGCCTTTCTCATGCTCCTTCCTGCCTCATCTGTAGAAAAAGCAAGGACAATATACAGCAGGCAAGCTCCTGATTTATACTCCCACCTTACCTAGCCATGTCATAAGCATAAAGCCTTTCAATTGAATGTTAAGATCTATATTATTATAAGGGATCAATATCTCTTTTAGACTCACATTCAGGGCATATTACAGAAATTTAGTTTTTCTCACCTACCATGTGCTTACTAACAACATTTTTTTCTTTCTTACTCTTTTCTTTTTTCCTCTGTAAGTTTTCTAACCTTGTGGACTGTTATTATTCAAATAGTATCATCAGGGGCTAGAGTGGTGGCTCAGCAGTTATTGTGCTTGCTTGGCATGCACAAGAACGAGGGTTCAAACCCGAGCACCACTTACACAATGAAGTATCAGAGCCATGAAAGCCATGTGAAAAACTAATTCATATTTATTCTCTCCTTCTCTCCTTCTCTCTCTCTTAAAAAAAAAATATTATCATCATATTCACACACAGAAGTTCCTTGAATTTTCTCACTTACCAACAAACACTAGAGCAGTTCCACACTACTTCTAAAGGAGCAGATCTCCAGGTCTACCTCAGTCTTGTTAATAGCTGAAAAGTACTGCACTATAAGAAATACTTTAATTTATTCCATCAGGCTGATATTCATGGGCACTGGGGTTGTTTCCAAACTTAAGTATTTCACACAACGCTCTAGTGAACATCTTTCAGCACATGTTCAAGCACATGTACAAGAATAATGTCCTAGAATTGGGATTGCTGGATCAAAGGGTAAACTCATTAACATCTGGAGAGATAAATATAGTAGGCAGTGTCAAAATCACAGATCTTACTGATAACTTACAAAGCTGACCTCTAGATATTAACATGTGAGAGCCGGCAATCTTTTGGGAGGTGCTATGTATACATCTTTCATACACCTCACCTTCTTACCTTACACGTTTTAGTTTAAAAGATATTTGTTTCTTGGATATTCTCCAGTTTGGGAGATGAATAGAATTTTCTGGAATAATTAGAACATTTGAAGTAGGAAAGGTTATAGAACTAAAATTAGAGATTGAAAGACCTGCCTCCACCCAGCTACTCCCAGTTATTATCATCCCTATTCAGTCCATGCCTGACATACTGTAGGTACTCAGAAACTTTAGAAGAATCAAGAAAACTTCACTGGGGACTTGCCTAAGGACCCAAGTTTTAAGTTTTACCATTTTCATTTGCTTTTACGTCTACCCTGATAAAACAGTACCCCTTAAAACTATTAGATCAGTTTTGCAATTTTATGTATGAATTGAGCCTACAGGCTTTGAATTTTCATTTTGAAAATCAATTATATGCTGATGGTTTCAGTAACCAAGAATGATAGGTTTATGGCCACATGTTGACATTAGGAGTCAGATCAAGATCACTCAGTTCCTAAATACTGCATGATCTAGCAGAAAGGAGCTTGACATTTGGAGAGGCTCTGCAAATGAGTTCTTGTTCAATCTTGTACCCAACATCCAACACACAAAGCTAGTAAACTGGTTGTGGCAACTACACAGACCTTCTCTTGGACAAAAGCAGACTGAGATGGTGGCACACACCTGTGATCCCAGCAGCTTAGGAAGATCATAAGTTCAAAGCCAGCCTCAGCAATTTAGCAAGGCCCTAAGCAATTTAGCAAGACCCTGTCTCAAAATAAGAAGTAAAAAAAAAGGCTGGGGATGTGGCTTAGTGGTAAAGTATCTCCGGGTTCAATCCCTAATGCTTTAAAAAAAAAATCAAGCCCCCAAAGCTAAAATTTGTTATAAATATCATTAGTAGCTACATAACCTGAAAGTTACTTAACTTCTCCAAGTTTCAGTTTCCCTGTCTGTGATATACGGATGAAAAATACCTATCATGGCGAAGCCAGTCCAGGCACTATACGCAGACTTGCAATTCTATCCTATAGCCTCTACTGTCAACTGGATATTAAGGGAAATTAATCCAAATTTAATCCAATCCAGTGGGAATCAGCTCAATTTCGTTTCTTCAGTTAATTCAGACTCTTTCAGATTATACTCAGTCTGTCAGCATTTTACCCCCTTCTGTTTCTCCTTCCTATAGCAACAGCTCCCATTTGGGGAGTCCCCTGGGGAACTGAGACCCACCTAGGTCTGTCTCTGGACTGTCTCCTGACTACTCTGGTCTCTTCTGCCTGATTGCAGGGTGACTTGCAGCTATCCAGTGATGGTATCTGTCTCTCCTTTTGTTTATTCTCTTGTCTAAACTAGAGCCTAATTTCTCTGCCGGCTTGGGCTTAGTTGGGCCCTTGCTGGAACTGTGAAATCTGCTGTGACTTCCATTCAGCTGGCCTTGCAGCCCTGAGCTGCAGCTTATTTCATCCCAACTACTATAAGCCCATCTTCTCACCCCCATGTCCCCACCATCTCTCTGGCCTGACTCCAAGTGTAGCATTCAGTTGCAGCTAGCAATAATAATTAACAACAATGGATTTAAAGCATGATATTTATTCTCTCACTTTGAATAGTCCAGAGAAAGATAAGCCAGGTTTGTGTGGTGGCTCTATGAAGTCTTCACAGATCCAGACTTTCTATATGTGTGCTTCACTGGGCATCCTTCGGTCCTCAAGATAACTTTGTATTACAAGTTAGCTGCTGGAGCTCCAGCCATTATGTCCAGTTTACTGGACTTAATGCAATATAAAATATGGGATATAATAGAAAGAATGGGAAGCGTCTCCCACCTATGTCAGCTTTCTGTAAGACACCTTTCCAGAAGTGCCACACAAATTTTTGCTTACATTTCATTGTCCACAACTTATTTCTACGGCCATTCCAGCTGCAAAGGTGACCAGGAAATGGAGTCTTTCAACTAGGTCAATAAATTGCCCCAAATTGGGATTCTGTTACTTATAAAGACAAATGCATGAATAAGGAGACATTTGGTCTGCAGTGCTGACCCCATTTATGACCTTCAGGGCTCAGGCTTTTTCTCTGCCTCACAATCCAGCTGTTCAAATCAGTAAAACTATTTTCACCACGAGATCCAAACGGGATGTATCACCAACATCACCTCTGATTTCAACTTACACCTCAACCTAGCAGTGCTGTCCCACCCCACCATACATACACACACACACACACACACACACACACACACACACACACACCCCTGGACTCCAACCAGATGAAAGCAAAGTCAGGGTCAGGGCACGCATGTTCTTACCACTCTGTTCCCCTATTTAATTCCTTTCCTTCTTGCCACAGCCCCCAGGGTGGAAGGATTAGGATTTCAGCTTCCTTTCTGTTCTTGACCTTCCCATGTCATATCCAACGATCTTCCCTTCTTTCCCAGGAATAAAAATGGGGAAGAGAATGGCTGCCAGAAACTATGGGGTAGAAAAATTAAAATACAGCAGTGTAATATTTTGAAAATATTATTGCTGTCACAGCAATATTCTTTTTATTTATGAAACACATGGGAGGCACTACAAGAGACCTTTTAAATGAATAATGGGGTTGTTGTAGGGGTCAAAATGAGATAAAATATGGCAAGTTCTCACAACAATGTACAGTTTATCGCACATGCTTAATAAATGTGAGCCATTATTGTTATGTAAATAAGACAGCCTGCCTCAGTCTTACTCTGTTCTTGTTATTGCTCCCAAGCAAACATGCACATAGCACAGACTCCAAAGGAATGTCCTTGGCTCTATTACAGTTTTTGTTCTGCTTTGTTTTAAACCCCATTTTCTAGAAACAGGAAGGTTTTTTTCCTGAGGAAAAGAGGAGCAACTCAGAGACCTAACTTCTAATTAACTTTGTTCCTGGGTGTCATGTAACTGTGGGTGAGCCACTGTTCTTGAGGGAAGGGGGCTAATTGGAAGAGGGAAGATTGATGAAGGTCAGTGTGGACGGCGACGTAGAATTATGGCTGGAGGGCTGGGTCAGCCGGGGTCAGGCCTTTCCGAATGGCACCTCATCGTAGGACTCTAAATTACTTCTTACCCCTCGTGAGCCTCCACATTGTGTGTTGTTTGTGTAACGGGAGCTCAAGAGAGCATGTGCGTTAAATAAGGCAAGATGAGAATTGATCTATTGGCAGTCCATCAGGAGGTTGACTCAGTAAGTCTGATAGGGAGCTAGCTGCCAGAGGCTCTGGACTAGAATTGCACTTAAACAGATTTTTTAAAAATTGTAAGCCAGGGAACTGATCCTTTTAACATCAACTGAAAGTTATTACATTTGCATTCAATTTACCCAGGTATGCTTTGTCCTCAGAGTACACCAGACACACAGGATTTCCCAGGAGTGAGCAGGAAATCCCCAGCAATTTGACACCTTGGGCAAGTAGAGAATTTCAACTGAGGGAAAACATGAATGAGCACATATTTGTAAAGAATTATAGTTGAGTTACTTTCAGGTATAGCACGTAGAAATACAACAGTGATGTAAACAAATAATTTAAGTAACCTCAGAGATGGTCATCACCGTGTCCCACCCTGGGACAAGGATTTTGCAGATATAGCAATGAAGGGCATTTCTAGGTTGGGGCAAGTAAGCAGAGAAGTTGAGGCATGGGGCATAGGAAGGGTTTGGGAAAGCAGGAGAGTGGCATGATGGGTGTTATGGCTTGGATCTGGAATGTTCCCCAAAAGCTCATGTTGAATACACAGTCCTCAGTGCAGCAAGGTTCAGAGGTAAGACTTTTAGGCAGTGATTAGTACTGTACCCTTACCAGTGGATTAATCTACTTGATAAAAATCAATAATCTGAATGGATTATTGATTATTGATCATTGATAGTTACTACTGAGTGGTAACTATTGGCAGTTGGGGCATAACTGGAGGAATTAGGTCACTAGGGATGTGCCTTTGAGAATTATATCTTGTTCCTGACACCTTCCTCTCTCTCTTTGCTTTTGTATGACATAAGGTGACAGCTTTCCTCCACCATTTCTTCCACCCTGATGTTCTACCTCACCTGGGGCCCAGAGCAATGAAATCAGCTGTCCATGGCCTGAGACCTCAGAAACCATGAGCCAAAGTAAACTTTTCCTCCTCTAAGTTGTTTCTTAGAGGAGGAACAACTGAAAAGCTGACTAACACAATGGGGTTCAGAAGAAACCTAGGAATGAGATTCTCTGAATAGGTTCGAGAAATGATCCCCATTTCTTCTGAATTCAAGGAAGCTATATGAAGTATAGTTAACCAAATCTGGAAGGACTTGTGCTGATTTCATATTTTACAAGCAGGACAGTGTACCCCTGGAAGAGAGTTCTCACTGGAATATCTGAAACCCATTTACTTTATTTTAAAAAGAAAGGGACAATGAGAGAGAGAGAGAGAGAGAGCATCAATTTTATTTAGTTTTTCACATGGCTTTCATTGCTCTGAGACTTGGCTGTGTATGTGGTGCCATAACTGTTGAACCACTGCTCCAGCCCCTGAAATCCATTTTATATTGAGGAAAAGAAAGGGAGATTACTGTGGATCTAACTGGACCCAACAGTAGGTATGGGACAGAGAACAGATTTGGGAAATGTCAGATGAAGGCCATGATTTCCTAGTGGACACTAATGTATATTTATTTACAGATTACAGAGAATTAGCACTTACAAATACCACCTTATTTAGTGCACACTGCATACAAATGAGGCAAGTAATATTATTATGTTCACTTAACAGAAGAAATTGAGGCACACAGTGGTTATGCAATTTACCTAAAAATTACAGATTTTCTTCATGGTAAAATTAAGATTTGAACCCAAGGAGTCTGACTCCAGAGACCCATACTATTATAGGAATACATCATAATTTCAATATATAGTATACCAGGAATCCCAACAGTAAAATTTATAAGCCAGGGAACTGATCTTTTTAACATTAACTTACAATTATATTTGCTTAAGTTTTTATATGGTAATTTTCAACTATCTACAGAATTTTTAGTTCCACTCAGAGCTGTTCCTCCATGTGGTCTTTTTTTCCTTTTTTTTTTTTTCTACATTTTTAAGCAGTCACCTCTGATTTGTGTCTTTAGCTCATATCTATGTTGTCATTTTTTAAAACAAGTGTCCAGGAAATAAGTACAGCACAATCAAAGAATGATGAGTTACCTGTAAAGTGCGTTTTGGGATCTCGCTGTGTGCTGAGGCCTCGCTCTGCCAGCCTGGCTCCGTAAGACCTCCAGTGTCCAGCTGCTCAGTGACCATGGGCTAAGATGGAATCGAGTCTGAGTACAGTTTAGATCTATACTACATTCTAGTAACTGTCATTTTCTCTGAGAAATTCTAGCTTTATTGCCAGAAATAAAAACAGCCTCAGCCATTTGTGTTCATATTTTACAACTCATTTTGAGAATTAATATTTTATACGAAAATTATTTTGATACAAAATATGACTTTTAAAATGTTTATGGTCTTCTTAAGTGTAACTTTCATTATGCCTTGGGGCCAGCAGCTTTTCTAGAGAAATATACCAGAGTTATTGATGTATTCTTCCCCTTGTGAATTTTCCTTCATGTTTTGAGCCTGGAAAATAAGAAATTATTTTCTATATATAATTCACTCCCTTCTTTCCATTTCTACCCCTCCTTTTTCCTGACTGCTTTTCTTTTTTCTTTCTTTTTCTAAAATGCAAAATAAAATAACTACCTTTATCAATGGAAGTTTTTAAAAATAAATAACGGATCATGTTTTACGCAAGCTAATGTTACATTAAAGCAATGAGCAGCTACTCACCAAGGCCAGGAAAATGATGTTAAAAATTAAAAAAAAAAAAACCACTCTCAGTTCTCCCTTACCTTTATTTTTCTTCTATCTTCCCTGCTCTACATTGAAGTGATTGATCTCCTTTTCCACTTTCTGCATGTCAGAGAGATCGAGACATCAATCTGCAGCTGAAGTGGCTATCTGATGCTCCTTTAGACAATCTAGAATGCCAAAGTCCCCAAATTGAAACAAGAGATGCTCACGTCCCTATATCAGTTACTGATGCACAATAATCCACTGCAAAATGTAATGATTTTCTTCCAAACCTGAAATAAAAGTGGGACAGGACCAAGACCTGCAGGGCAAGGAGGCTGGTACTAAGAGACCAATAATAAAATCAAACTACTAAAGTTCCCAAATTAAAACTTAAAGCTGGGCAAAAAGAACATTCGGAAAGCAAAATACAATTGACCCTCATTATTTATGGATTGGAAATTTGCAAGTTCACCTACTTTCTAAAATGTGTTTGTAACATCAAAATCGATTGGGGGGTGGGCTGTCGCTGTCTTCTGTAGACATGCAAAGAGCAGTGAAATATTTGAGTTGCTCAGTGCTCACGTGCCCAGCTGAGGTTGGACAGGCCAAGCTCTTGTTTCATCCCTCATGCTGCAAGCAAGTGTTCTTTTTGAGGTATTTTTGACACCACATTTTTTGCATTTTTATGCTTTTTATAGGTGATTTTGATGTTTCAAATGGCCCCAAGGGTGGTGCTGTCTGGTATTTCTGAGGACAGGCCTGTAAAGTGTCATTGGAGAATACATGTGTGTTAGGTAAGCTTCGTTCAGGCACAAGTTAGTGCTGTAGGTCACGAGTTTAATGTTTATGAGTCAACTACATATAAATATCTTCAAACAGACACACACACACCTAAAGCAAGGTTATAGCCTGATCGATAGACACAAATGTTGTAACCAGAGTCTCACAAGAACCTACCCCTAAATTTCCACTGGAATTAAGTGGTTTGCAATTGCTTATTCAGTGTTCTTAATAAAACATAATTACTATGAATAATGAGAATCAACTGTCCTTCCATCTATTTTGAGCATAATCTTCTAAAAAAGATATTAAAATAATAAGCACTCTATTCTTATCTACAGATTTAATTGCATACATCTTAAAGTCAAAACAAAAGCAGCTGTCTCATGTAAATACCGATTTGGTCTCATGTAGAGCTATCTCTTGTTCCCAGCAAAGCATTTCAGGAATGCAATAGCTAATCAGTGAAGGGACATGCATTGGTTAGACTCCTGGTCACATCCAGCCAGGCTCCTCCTGTGAGTAACTCCAGTTTAATTCTGAAGTAAACAAAACCTCTGAAAGAATAATAAAGATTCCAGAGAGTAAGCTGGGATACAAATATATTTGTCAGCCTTTGAATGAAAATACTGAGCAAGAAAGAAAGGCACAGTCATAAAATTGTTTACTAACCAAAGCCAAGGAAAAAAATAATTCGACATGAATAGTTTTGGGAAATGCATCTATTACATGAGGAAGTTCCAAAGTATTTTGTCTTATTGGGGCATAGAGTGTCCCCAAGAAGCTTTGAACCCCAGAGAAGTAGCTTTCTTATGCTGAAAAGGCCAGAAAGCATCATATTTAAAAGCATAGACTCTAACATCAGATCAGCATCTGAGTCTTGGCTCCGTTTTGCTAGCTTTTTTAATTTATAAGATGGTGGTAATGACAGAATGATATAATCAGGTGTTTAATGAGTATTAACAAGGTGCCAAGCACCGATGGGGAGCTTTCCATGTGTGGCCTCATTTAATCCTCACAGCCATCCTCCGAGGTAAGTATTGTCACCACTCCCATCTTGCACACGAGAAAACAGAGACACTTAAGTTCAATAATCTTGCCAAAAAACTAGGGTTGGCAGAATCAAAATTTGATCTGGGCATCTGACTCAAGTGCCTCATCATGTTGGCTGTAAAGGTTAAATGAGATAATGCATATAAAATGCTTAGCACAGTACCAGAAATATAATTAACATGTATTATAAATTTTTTAAAGATCCTTTTAAATAAGATTAGCCTATTCTTCCCCCAGTCACATTGCAACCAAAAAAATATATCTACTTCTGTTTTCAGTGCTAGGGATCAAACCCAGAGCCTCATGCATGCTAAGTGAGTCCTCTACCACTAAGCTATACTCCCAGTATTAGACCTACAACAGTTACTGGTGGCTATGTAGAGGGTTTGTGTAGGGACTCCAAACTCTACTACAATCAGAAATACCCTAGAGAAAAGTCTAACCTCACCAGAGGAAAAGCATTCCAAATAATCCCCTTGAAATTTCTATTTGTCATCATGAATGGAAGATAACAAATATAAGTTGGGAGATTAGACCCAAGATTTGTGTTTTAAAAATCTTTCCTGTTGAAGTTAAAACTTCCTGTGGTTTATCTCAGTTCTTCTTAAATCCATTTAATCTATCTGATATTGTTAACTTGCTTTTTGTCCCAATCTCAGAGAGAACTATACTGTTTTCATGGAAAACATTTTAAGTACAGAGTGAAGCCAGCTGTATCAACCAAGCTTCAGATAGGCTAAACAAAACGTAAGGCATCTTCTAGGTTTCAGCCCCTGTTGTAGGAAGAGGGACTAGAGAGGAAACATGGTCTCTGAAGAACCATATTTACT
Organism: Aplodontia rufa; assembly: GCA_004027875.1. Taxonomy (NCBI): domain Eukaryota; kingdom Metazoa; phylum Chordata; class Mammalia; order Rodentia; family Aplodontiidae; genus Aplodontia; species Aplodontia rufa. Next base: position 15,863 of record PVKS010028770.1, read on the forward strand.
CTAGAGTGCCATACTTTCTCTAGAGCACATACTTACTGAAGGCATGTTAGTTCTTTCCATCTTAATACCTATTTTGTCAAGTTATCACACTCATGTTCCTCTTAGCCCAGCATCGTAAGTTTGTATAGAAATAGGTCTGAGCAGGGATTACTGACTCACTTTTCACCTTCCGCAAACAAGTTCATCACTGGGACTACCCCTTGGTCCTTACCAAGTCTTCAGAGAATCCTGGCTACTCTTGCAACCCATAATATGGGAGAACACAATAAAGAAACAAAAAAAGAAATATTTTTTCCACATCATTCAGAAGCCATGTGCTGGTTGAGAAAATCTGAATTTGTACAAAAGTCTCTGAATGGGAGTCTAAAAGACCACTCTGAAGCTAGTAACAAGATTGAGACAGACTGATATGTGCTAATAAGGAACAATGCCCGGCATATATTGTTAACTCATCTACTCAAAATTCCAGCATGTCTTAGTCCATTTTCCATTGCTATGTAACAAAATAGCTGATGCTGGGTAATGTATAACAAGAATTTTATCTAGTTCACAGTTTTGGTGACTCAGAGTCCAAATAGCATGGCACTGACTCTTGCACTGGCCTCCCTAGCTGTGTCACAACCCAGTAGATGGCATCATACGGGGAGCACACATGGGTAAGAGAGATGATAGGGAAAGAGACAGGAAGCCAGAGAGCCTGGGGAAGGAGCCAGGCTTGGTCTTTCATAACCACCACTGCACAAGAACAAGCCAGGATCCCACCAGAACTACTTTAATTCTTTCTAAGAACAGTGCCCTCAGTGACTTAATTACTTTCCACTAGGCATCACCTCTTAAGGTTCCACACCACCTCCCAACATGGCCACACTGAGGACAAAGCCAACAACACATGGATCCTTGGAGGACACACTCAAACCATAAACACACATAGCATTATGATCCTATTGGGACAATAGAGTTGTATACACAAAAACTCTTGATTCAGAACGATACACACAAAACTAGTAAGAAGGATTACATCATGGGAAGGAGTTAAGTGTGGGGGAAGATTTATTTTTCAACTCATATCATTTTTTTCTGTTTGAAATTTTATTATAAAGAATGCTTAAATGATCAGCGTTAATTAGAGGCTGCACTGAGAGTCACAGAGATCTTTTATCTGGATGATCTGCTCTCCCTAATGGGGAAGAACAGAAAACTAAGGAGAGATTTGCTCTCAGGAGAGAGGAAGAGAGATTTACAAAGAGTTTTAAGAAGACATTTCCCAAATCAATATTCGTGGATTCCCCTGATTACTATCCCCCTAAATAGACTTGACCCTTTCAAATATTGGCACAAAGAATGCAAAATGAGATCCATGCAGTGGCAGTTCCTAAAAGGTAAGAAGCAAACCTATCAAAATATAAAGAGATTTTTTAAGAAAACAGTTCAAAAAAAGAATTACTTCAGAAAAGAAAAGAAAATTTTGTATACATTTACTCCATTTATAAGGAAAGAGAATGTAGACTCTTTGGGAAAAGAGAAATCAAAGCAAAGAAACCATGGAGGCAAAGATTAGAATATAAAACAATAAAATTATATACAATATAAACCTAAATAGCACTGGAAGAAGTTTTTAAAAACAATAAAAACACATTAGAGGCAGCAAGAAGAACAGATGATACTGAAAACACAAGGTTGTGAAGGTGTAACTTAAGAAATTCATACAAAATGAAATGGAAAAGATCAGAAAATAAAAGCAATTATAAAAAAGATAATCACGTTAGAGGCTGCAGGAAGAATAGATAGTACAGAAAAACACAGTGTGAGGCAGTTTTTATGTACATAAATAATTTTCCTAAAATAGCAAGCAGAACAAATATTTTAAAATATAAAAAAGAAAACTTCTCTGAAAAGAAGACATACACCTACTGACCAAATCTGCAAGACACAGAATCTTTACTCAAGTAAAGATTGGGACTGTAAAAACAGTCCCAAATCTGAGCCATATCTTAGTGGGGGTCCCTGAAATTCAAGAATAAAGAAAGAATCCTACACACATTCAGGAATGGAAAAGATGATCCCAAAAAAGAGAAAATGACTGACCTCAGACTTCTCCACTGCAACATTCAGTGTAAAAAAAAAGGGGGGGGGAATAGAACAATATCTACAAAGTCAGAGGACAAAAATTTATGCCCTAAGAAATATATGCTTTATGTTTAAAGGCAGTACAAAGATAGTTTTAATAATGCAGAGGTTCTGATAATGTAGCACTTATGAGTCCTCAAATAAAAGACACTTGATAGAAAAATCCAGCCAACCCAAAGATAACTAAAAAAATTGTTTAAAGTCCTATCATGAGTGGGAAAGCCATGGATGAAAGGGCTGTTGGTGACCACTAAGTGTGTAATTGTGTTTCCAGATCTCAGCTCTGTATCAGTTATAAATCTTGGAAATAAAAAAAATATAATAAGTGATATGAGGGGAAAGAGCTGGATGTGTGAAATATAAGTTTTTCTCTTATTTCATGAAGTGCTATAAAACTATTCAAGATTGAAAAACAAAAAAATAAAGGCTTAAATATATCAAAGTTTCAAACGTTATCACTAGAAGATAAGACAAAATAAAGCAGGCACAAAATAGCAAAATAACTTAAAGGAAATAATATAAACAATATATAAATATACTGTAATCAAATAGCATGACAAAACCAAGTGCAACAAGCATCCGTTATAACAAGTAAATATAAGTGTGCTAAGTCTACCTGATAAAAGAAAGCGATTATCAATATAGATTAGCAAAACTCATCTTTCATGCTAATAGTAAAACAAATAATAGCAGGGGCTTGGATAAAATATGTATGGTATATTTATATCCAGAATATCTGACAATCATTAAAAAATTAGATATGTAAAAAATGATATAGAAAGTTCAATATAAATTAATAGAAAAATGTAATAAAAGTGCATATTTCATTTGTATTTTGCAAAGGATTTATGCTGCACACATACATTTCTATACATTTACCTACATGTATATTTGTCTATAGGTAAATGTGTTCATTGGGGTTGCCATAGAGGAGGTCCTTCCCATAGGAAAGAGGATTTTACAATTGACATTGTTTATAATTGCTGACGCCTGGTGCTAATGAAAAGCAGACCAACTTTTAGGAGATTTTATTATTTTTACAACTCTCTTTAACAACGTACCTCCTTATTGTCTGTGCCTAGAATGGACCATTTCTGATGTCCTTATCCTTGCTATGACAGAGTGTGTGTGTACAGCATCTGGAATAGAGCACGAGTATGAGTGTGTGTGTGTAAGTGTGTGTGTGTGTGTGAGTGCGTGTGTGTGTGAGTGTGTGTGTGTGAGTGTGTGCATGTGTGTTTCATAGCTGGGTTCATATATAAAACACAGTTAACAGTAACTACATGGAAGAGCAGAACTGGAAGATTATAAAGAACAAAGTACTTTCAAAGTTTCCTATACTATGTGAAATGTTTAAAATGAGAATATGTCTCTTTATAATATACTTTTAATCAATAATAAAAATGAGGCATCATAGGAGACAAGAAGGTATCCAGCACTCACCCACTTCTCCATGAGGCAGAATCTAAACTGGAGAGCAGATACATAGCTAGGTGGGTAACTGGGAGAATGCTGAAGTTCAATAGTGGATAGACAGAGACTTGGAGAAACCCAGAGGCTTTGGATAGAGGAACAGAGGGTGAAATAGCACAGCAGCATGGGTCACACAGCAGCACGGCAGAGGGAGAAGTCGTGTGAGCGCTGCTGGCATAGGAATTGGCACCTTGCAAAAATAATCTGAAGACTCAATAAATCTGGGATTTGCACAGCAGACCGGTTCTGCCAAAGTTCTCAGGACTTCCCAGTGTGGTCTCTCCATGTTGTAACAGGGAGCAGTACTGAGAAGGTCTTCTCTGGTCTTACTGCTCTGGGAATTAAAGACCCCTGCATTCTCCTGTTTTCAGGTCCCCATAGCAATTATTACACTGTCTCAGTGGCCAGCTCCTTCCTTCAGAGCCCGTTTGGCCCCCTCGGAGAGTCTCTGACACAAGCCCATGGAGAATTCCATGTGGTAGGAAACCAGACTGTGATGCCTAAAGGAATGGAGGACGTGCCCCTTTAAAACTGGTAGTTCAGGGACTGGAGTGGTAGCTCAGAGGCTACGGTGCTTGCCTGGCACATACAAGGACGCTAGTTCCACCCCAGCACCACATACACAACAAAGTGTCAGAACGCAACAAAGACCAGATGAAAAACTAAATAAAATTGATTATCTCTCTCTCTCTTTCTCTCTTCCACCCCCACCTCCCCATTCACTGTCCCTCTCTCTCTTTAAAGAAAAACAAACTGGTAGTTCAGAAATCCGACTGCAGATGTCGGGGCAACATGCAGTTGCATGTGATTTCATGTGGAAGCCGTCTCGGAACACCAGTCATGGGCAGTGGATTGAATGGGGAACCCAAAGTCACACACCCTGAGCACAGCGTTGGACCTCATAATAGCCTTTCCCTGCCCTTGAAGTGCACAGCACAAAAGGCACCCAAGGGAACCCGTGCCAGATGAGTTCTACACTCTGTGCAAGGCTGAGCAGTGTAATGGCAGGCAGAGAGCCTTGAGGCAGGGATGATCAATCCCCAAACCTAGGAGGAAAAGAGCCCCCGTGGTCCATCCGAAGTCACAACAGTGTTTAAACCAATAGTCGTTTGAGAAGGTGACATGCTAATGGCAGAGAACTGTGATGTCAGTAGGGTGGAATCTGGACTGGGAGAGCAAGGTAAAGAATCTTGCAGGGATCCTGGAACAGGCTGGACTCTGGGAGCCAATATTAGAATGCTTGGACATTCTAGAACCAAGGTCGTGGTCAAACCAAGAAACTCATCCCCAGTACCAGTGAAGTCGTATGCTACTACCATGAATCAGGCTCACTTGTGGGCAAAGCAAACACTGACTAGCTCCTGACATATGCACTTCCATAATTGTCAAGAAACACTACAACCCAAGAAATGCCAACTAGAACCAGAATTTGGGGAAGCAAATCACAAAAGATACAAATGCAAGAGACAGGCAGAAGAAGAGGCAGGGGAGAACAGGAATAGCAGATGGAGAGACAACCCAGAGACTGAAAGGCTAAATGTAAGTCACTTGAGCCAGAAATCAGAACCTTCATTACAAGAGAATTCCAAGCTGCTCACCCCAGAACTACATTCCAGGTGTCTAGGAGTCCTGACCATACAGCTGCTGAGACATTCCCCAACCCTCTGCTTCCAGAGACCTTTACAATATATCTTGATCCTGCAGCTAGGCTTTAATCTCTAAATTGGTGAGAGCCTAATTAATGTGCCAGAGGGCTAAATGGTGGCAAAGTCATGGATCAAACCCTGTAACTATAGTCAATTGTCACACAGGTGCCACAGGGGTCAGCTGGGATTATCATAGGTGAGGAAGAAGATAGATAAAAGCCAGGAGGAGGCTGATGTGGACGGAATAGTACAGCAGGTAGTCAAAGTAAGGAACCAGGGGACTCAAGAATTGAGAAGCTGGGTGCAGAGGCTCATGCCTGTAACCCCAGAGACTTGGGAGGCTGGGGCATTGAAAGTTTGACGCTAGCCTGGACAATTTAGTGACACCCTGTCTCAGAATAAAAAATAAAAATGGATTGGGAGATATCTCAGTGGTAAAGTTCCCCTAGGTTCAAGTCCCAGTACTCTTCCCAATAAAATAGAAAAGAAAATAAAGGATAGAGTGAAGGAAATAAAGACAAGAACAGATTCAAGGTATTAGCTCTAAGAAAAACTTTAACAACTATCACCAAGTAATTAAGTGCAATAATTCCTCTGGTGAATCTCAGCCACTCATCATGGCCTTCTGAAATGCTTCAGCACCCTTTCTCAGGGGTGGTTAGGTGTCCTTCCCCAAGCACCCTGTTCTTATCCCTCTCACAGTACTCTTCACATTGTACTGCTGTTATTGATGAGTTTTCCTCTGTCCCTGTAAGGATAGACACTAGGTCTTATTCATCTGAGTATTTCCAATCCTCGATATGTAGTGGCAGTGGAGTTGGGGATATTGATCAAGTGAACTTGAACTGAACTAGCAAAGATCTACCATAGCCACAGTTCTTAGAGGATTTTAGTGGTATGTTTTCACAAGATTTCAAAATTTCAAAAACTCAAAATTTAACTCATACTTGCTGATGTAGCTGATGGTGCAAGAGAGGACTCTTTGTCAAATGGTTTCATCCTGGCACTAGGTCATCAGGACACTTCTTCTTGCCATGAAATTCCATCCTCCCTCATTTTTGGAGCCACTATCTGTTTGACATGGAAAACACTCTCTAATTGCATCGATGCAAATAACTCAGCTTTCTAATGTGGAGTGATTAACCACAGAAAAAAAATTTCAATAATAATTTTCCAGTCCTATGTTTCCAGTTCAAGTCAGTTTTCTGCCTGTGCAGAGGGTTTTCCTAGAATCCTTTCATGCATGGGCCCCCCATTAAGTCCCAGGAGGAATCCTGCAAGCTGCCAGTCCATGGCAGAAAAATTCTTGACCGTTTTACCTAACTGAACTGCTCTCTTCAGTTTCCCTTCCAAGTAAAAACACAACTTCTTTCCAAAACCCTTTGCTTTAAGCACCCAAGTTTTCCTAACTTCTGTGCCCTCTCAGCCCTAGATCTCCCTCCCAGTCCACTTTCCTATCTCTGCCTTCTGCGTTTCCACCTAGAGATTTGCTCCTGTGTGAGTCAGTGGGGAGTCAAGGGCCTGGGCTTCTTGCCTTGCACCAGGCCCCTGACTCTGGTGCTATTAGGTAGGAGGTGAGACTGGCAGGAGGTGAGCATGGACGGTGGCCTCTCATGTTTCTGAGGACTCCGCATCTCTCTCAGAGCATTCTCCAGAGCCCACCATCTCTCCATTCCACAGACAGGTGTGGAGCCCCTGCTGGGTGCCCATGCCCTTGCTAAAACTAGGGAGAAGCTGAGGGAGGCTGTCAAGCCTCTGGTCTCCATCTAGTTAATGCCCTTCCATTCAAATTACTTTCTCTTCGAAGGCTTTCTTGACTAGTGCCTCTTCCTCTTTGACCCTACAGCCCTCTGCTCATATTTCCATTTTAGTGTTTATCCTGCAATCAGACTTCAGGGGACAATAAATTATAACCCTCCCCTGTTGTTTTAGAATTAATTGACACATACACACAAGTCGTAGAGACAGAACTTGAAAGAGCAGCTTTATGATGTAACAGATGAGGCTGGATGGGAGAAAGTACTGGACCGGCACCAAAAGAGCTTCCTAATACGTCACACATACCCAAGCTGTCCTGACTTGTCCATCTGGCCACACTCAGCGCCTGGAGAACACTATCAAAGAGGATAATGCCTGCAAGCACACCTGCTGAGAGGTACTGATCTGATAGGGAAAGAAAGGAGTGGGCCACTTGGAAAGACTGGTCTTTAATATATCACTATTTCCAGTGTGGAGCACTGGATGTCAATGTCTCCCCATCCCAGCAAACAGAGTCACTCCTCCTACTCCATGGTGGAGCAAGTGTCAGGTGATGAACAGGTGGCAAGCAGGAGGTGTGGGTAGGGGCAGAACTTTATTTGTCACATTCTACAGAGACTGGAACAGAGATAAGAGGAAGAAAGAAATGTTCAACACACGCGTGTGCACACACACATAATTTTCTGTATAGAATCCTGTCTCTTACTCTGGAATCGGAATGGCTCATGGGCAAGGTCTATCTCATTCATCTTTGTATAACAAGAAAAAGAAATTTTCTGCTGCCACATAGGCATTATTCAACAGATGTTGACTGAATAAATATGTGTATCCCAAGTTTGGTAGAGACCCTTGCTCCTGTCCTTTAGATTATGTGCCCCACTCTGGGAATGAGCTATTGAGGTCAAAAGGAGGACAAATTATCTTGACCACATCTGCTCCATAGATGCTGACAGACCTGCAGGCAACCAAAAGTGACCAGGGTCCTTCCAACTCTTTCTTAGCTGGATGCCATGAAGTGATTAGGAAACTGCCAGCACCTCCAATCCCCCAGGATCTCCCTGACTCTCCAGGGACCAAACACATAGCGAGTTATGTCCAAGACGTACAGAGCTCAGAACCACACAACATTGGATGAACAGAAGTTATAACCTCCGCTTCCACAATTACAGTCATAGATCCTAGACATGAAAGGCATACTAGAAAATTCCATCTTATAATCTCTTCCAAATTCCACAATCCCCAAATGCTTAGCACAGCTTCTTTGAGGCGTGTTGAATCCAGAGCCCAATCTTCACCCTGGGAAATGCTAACCTTCTCAGGTATACCCCTCATACCTACTCCTTTCCAATATCTGGTATTCACCAGTATTTCAGGCTTTGGAGGCTCCAAATGGGAACTATAGGCTATGGTCCTGGAGTGGGGAAGGGCAAATAGCTCTGTCCCCAGCAGGGAGAGCTGCAGCCTTGAGGGTTACCAGATACCTTCTGAGGAAGCACGGCTGAATGAAAGGAGCATCACTCTGCAGGACCTCGAGACATCACTCAATTACTTTTTTCTTTGTCTATCCATTTTTTACTATCCTCCACTCCCATATGCCTGCTTGAAGTAACAGATCAGAAACATGTGGTGGAGTAGTCAAGTGACCAGCAAATATTTTTGACTTTTGTTGAAAAGCCTAAGCACTTAGAGGAAGTGTATTGAGTGAATATAGACTGAGTTTCTGGAAGGAATATGAAGGCATTGAGACTTTCTTCATTTACGGAAATATTTTCCTTTAAAGTTTGGAGTAAGGAGGGTAAAGAAGACAAAGAAGGGGGAAAGGAAGGAGGGAAGGAAAAAGAAAGAAAAGGGGGAGAAATGTCAGTTTTCAGTGGGTTCTAAATGCAAAAAGGAGCTGAGTCCTGGCAGCCACGATGGAAATGTGGAAAGACTCCAGAGAAAAATGACTGCACATACATCATGAGAGACTGGACTAGAAACCCTCTCACCAAAGATGTCTATGTGTGAAGAGCAACAGAAGGCACCAGAGAAGCACCATATCTAAGGACTGAGAACCAGGATGACCGTGTCCACAACAAGCCCAGCCTGGCTTTGTGAGACCCATCTCCAACAATCAAATGAGCCTATGCTTCAGTGCTGGGTAACTCCAGTTTTGGGACATGCTATCATTTGGATCTGGAAAGTCCCCCTTAGGTCACGTGTTGAAGGCTTGGTCCCCAGTGCCACAATGATCAGAGGTGGAGCTTGGGAAAGTGACTGGAACATGAGGGCTCCAACCTCATCAGATTAGTCCACAGCTGAATGGACAACTTGGAAGTAGTGAAAACTTTAGGTGGTAGGTCATAGTTAGAGGAAGTAGATTATTCGACACAGCTCCTTTCCAGAAGGCTTTCTTGTCCCCAGCCTGACTCTGCTGACCCCTCTCCTCTCTTCTCTCCCCTTCCCTTCTCTCTCCTTACCCCCACCTCTCTCTCCTCCCTGGCTCCGTAAGTTGACAGCTTTCCTCTGCCACACCCTTCCACCTCACCTTAGCCCCATAGCAATGAAGCCAGCCAACCAGGAACTGGAACCTCTGAAACCGCGAACCAACGCAAAGCTTTCCTCCTCTAAGATGCTTTTCTCATGTATCTGTCACAGCAATGAGAAGCTGGCTCACACGGCATGTAGTCCAGGAAAGAAAGCCCGGCTTCAGCTTAAGTACTGGGGTGAGCTGGGGTCAGAAACAGGAATTAAGTTCCGTTGCTACATTTAAAGTTGTTTCTTGAACAACCTCAACTTACATATAGAGATTCACACCCTATTGCATAAGTACTAATTTTTTTTTCAAAGACATTGTCTGAAAATACGTGAAGAAGGCATGCCCCCTTCTACCAGCATGACTGTGACCCTGCTCCTTGTGGCAATAATAGCCCTGATGTTACTGCACAAAAGATTACATGACTGTTCTTGGAGTCCTACCCTTAGCTATGAATTGCTCTGATAAAGACTCTCAAAAGTTTATGTAATGAGAAAGTGCTCTAAATCTTTAGTAATTAGAGAAATGCAAATGAAAACCACATTAAGATATCACCTTACACCAGTCAGAATGGCAAAGATGAAGAAAATAAACAACAATAGATGCTGGAGGGGCTGTGGAGAGATAGGCACACTAACACACTGTTGGTGGAGCTGCAGACTGGTACAGCCCCTCTGGAAAGCAGTAT
>PVKS010028771.1:0-26085 GCA_004027875.1 Aplodontia rufa
TTCAGGACTAAAGAACATAAAAAATACTATATTCCAAGTAAATAGGAAACCTGATTTTCCTCTTAATTCGTTGTAAAATATTTTAGCATTAAAAATAAACACGAGGGCTGGAGTGGTGGTTCTTCTTTAGAGCACTTTCCTGACATGCATGAGGACTCGGGTTCAAATCCCTGCACCACATGCACAACTAAGTGTTGGAAGAACAATGACCAGATGAAAAAATAAATAAAATTGATTCCCTCTCTCTTGAAAAAAAAATGAAGCAAAACTGACAGTGTGATTAGGGACCTATAATGAATATATATTTGATACTATTGTCAACTACAACAAGAAAAATGCCACCAATTTTTAAACAAGGAAAGTATACATTTACAACATTTCCATATCTTACATGATCTTATTTTTCTGGATGATAATTTGCTTAAACAAAGCACTTCAAGTTGCTAGTTGACTTATAAAATTAAGTTGTCTGGTAAATGATTTCAGAATTTAGGGCATACGGTAGTTTCTTTTCATTAAATAACAATAGATAAAATCATGTATTCAAAATGCTCAACTTGATGTTGATGTTTTTATTCTTTATATATTTGAAAATTTGAAACAAGTTACTATGAAATTATCTCTTAAATGATTAAAGATATAAAATTGTTTCAAGTTTTTTCCTAGAACATTTTATTCTTTTGAAATGTTGGTACTTTTTGTTCATATGCCTAAAGTTTAACATGTATTAGCTTTATAACTAATCCAGTTTTGATCATTCAGCTAATTAAATATTTATTAAGTAATTCAGTTTTCATGGTAGCCTGTATTATTCCAAAAGTCTTGACCTTCAAGAATGTTGTTAATAAAATGAGAAAAAGGCCTCCTCTAAACAAACACACAAACAAGCGAAAAAAAATAGACACTAGATTCTGAAAAAATAAGAAATTCATTTTTAGAATATGTAATGTGTTAATCATCCTGGAGAATACAGCTGGACTGGAATTGAGGACCTTCTGAAGCATTTAAAATTTAGAAGCAGAAGGTGATAAGAAACACTTTGGGCAGTTAGCACTTTGGATAGCACATACCTTAACCCTACCTTCTCAGAAGGCTGAGACAGGAGGATCACAAGTTTAAGCAGCTCAGCAAGACCCTCTCAAAAGAAAAAAAAAGTGCTGGGTATGGAGCTGCGTGTCAAAATGCTCCTGGGTTCAGTTCCCAAGAATTAATAATAATGATACTTTCACCAAAATTGCAATGGCTATAATATGATAACATGCAGATATACAATAAATTAATTTATATTTTTAAGTAGGGGGAATAGTGGGTTAACTCTTTGAATCTTGGTTTCTTGCTTTAGGGTTTTAAAATGATGTCCATCTGTTTGAGAAAAGAGATTTTACAAAAGAAAAAAAGCTATTTGCAATGACTGTTGAACAGGATGCCATATATATATATATATATATATATATATATATATATATATATGTATATACTGTTAGAGAATCTGAAAAGCAAACAAATTATACGATGGATACGCTGTGGGAGAATGGGGTTGGCATAGTTGACTTGGAATTCTGTTGTAGCTGTGTATTTGCTGGGATTGTAAATTGAATCGCTCTGGATTCCTATCAATCTTAAAGTGCAGTTAAAGGTAACTCTAGAAGGTGTATATTGGGTGGATTTATTTCCGTGGGGTGAGATTGCCTGGGTCAGAATCCACTGAAGTGATGGTCCCTCTAATACAGATCCAGACCTTTACATGTGTGCATATGAGAAAGTTTCAGTTTGTAAATAGAATGCATAGAAAATAGTTTTGTGGATTTTGATTGCAGCATGACCATGTGAGGAGATCAAGAAGATAAAGAGATCAGAATTAGCTTTTTTCAATATGAGTTTTGTTATTAGTGCTAGAATTTACTGACTTAGAGTTGACCCATATCTTGTAGCGGTGTTACAAAATTTGAAAGCTGTGAAAAGAACTGGTTCTTTCCTAGTTTTTTGAGGATTCTCTACACTATATACTATACCATGGAATTTTACACAGCAATTAGAAACAATGATATTGCTGCCTTTGAAGATAAATATGTGGCTATGGATGAAATTATGCTGAGTGAAATCAGCATAACCCAGAGAACCTAGGGTTGAATGTCTTCACTCAACTGTGGAGGCTGGAACTAGACCCTGGCCATTGAGAAAGGAGGTCTATTATCATGTATTAAATCTGGATAAGGTGTAATGTTATACAACCTAATACATTTTTAGAAATGTTTTGGGAAGGGGAGGGGAAGGATAAGGGTGGGTAATTGGGGGTTCACTCGGGGGTAAATCTAATCTTCAGAATCTATATTCATATGATATCATTTCATTAAAAACTTATATGTTTGCACAATAAATAGATTTCTCAAAAAGAAGAAAAGAACTGGTTCTTAAGGTTTCAAATAATCATAGTTCATTTTTGTTACATAAACAGAATATATTTTAAATGATTTTTTAAAGATTGCTCCCTGGAATGTTAAATGTTTTGATTTTATTTATTTTATTTTCTTGAAGAGGGGTTAAGGGAAACAGAGAAAGAGAGAATCAACTTTTATTTACATTTTCATCTGGGATTTGTTTTTATGATGTTTAGTTGTATATGTGGTGCTGGGGATTGAGCTCAGGTCCTTGTGCATGCCAGGCCACCACTGTAACCACTGAAACACTGCTCCAGTGCCTTATTTTTTAAATTGTGGTTTAATGATATATTTAAAAATGTCATAGTATATTAAATCTCAAAAATTCAAATAAAATTAGAAAAAAATGGAGATATCCTGAGTTGAAAAGAAAAAAAATAAAATAAAAAACCTAACTTTTTAAAAAAATTGTAATTGTTTTACCTTAGACTATTGGGTCAACAAACATTTTATTTAAAGGACCAGACTATAAATATTTTTGACTTTGCAGAATAAAAGACAAAATCAATATTATGCAAGTAATTATATAACAAAGCTGAAAACAAATTGTCACAAAATTTTACTAAGGTAATTCAAATTGAAATAACAAGTATAATGCTTTGTAATACAAGACTACAAATGAAAGGAATAAAATTTGTTCTGTGTGTGTGTGTGTGTGTGCAAGCTGCAACTGTGTATTCTTTGTGATCAAATCAATTGAAAATATTTGTCTGAAAAACCCATTGTTAGCTCATGGACAACATAAAAATATGGGTAGACGGGTAGACCGTTTTTTGTCTGTGAACTGTAGTTTGCAGAACCTTGCTTGAAACCATGATTTTTTTTAAATAATGCTTATTAGAATTAGTGTTTTAGAAAATCTCTTCTCTATAATGAAGAGCCAGAGATTGATGAGACTGATAATCATGAATCTCATATGAGGACTTATTTATATGAAGTGGAAAGGTTATGGTCTAAAGAAACAGCAGAGAAAAATGAATACCTTGAATATGACATGGTAAGAGGTAGTTTCTAGAGGGGCCTCTGGGGAATGCTGTCCTCAAGGGAATGCCAGGGTTTGGTTATGGTAAAGAGGGAAAGGAAACACACAGAAGAGAATTTAAGAATAGAGGGAAGCAGGTTGGTTGTGGAGTGCCAGGGGTAGAGTTCACAGTGAAGGGACATGGCAGGTTGAGTTGGTAGAGGGCCAGGGAGTCCCTATCACTGTTATAGGGACAATACTATAGAGTGGGATTTGTTGTTAGTAAGTCTTATAATCTAAGGATGACTGACTGATGCAAACTGGAATGTGTGGTGTGTGGGATTTACTTGAGATAGTTTGTGTAGCGAAGGTGCTTACTCATCACCAGAGTGAGGGGACATATTTGCTGCGGTGATAGGGTCCATCAAATTCCCTGTTCTTTGGTAGCTGTTATAGTTTGAATGTGTCTCCCTAAAAGCATGTGTTAAAATCTTAACCTACAATGCAGCAGCGTGGGCCTTAAAGAGAGGTGATTAGGCCACTGGGGCAGAGTGAACGGATTACTGGCTTTATCTCTGGACTAGGTTCCTTTTTAAAAAGGGAGTTCAGCCCCTTTTACACACATTCTCTTGCCCTTCTCTCTTTTCACCAGCAAGAAAGCTGTGGCCATACGTCAGCCCCTTGCTCTTCGGCACCAAAAGAACTAAGTGGTTATTATTTTTTTTTAAATTTGTTAAACATGGTCTTAAAATTAGGAAGGATTCATCGTCAAATAATCAAGGACAAAAGTATAATGACAGAATAAGCCAAGGCTGATGCCAGTCCATGGTTCAACCCTCTTTGGTTCCCCATGGTTCCATGTTTCCCCCTACTTAAGCCCCAAGTTAATTGGACTTCTCCTGGAAGTCCTAGGTTCCCCTCTGATTAGATTCCCCCATGCTACCTCCCTCTGTTCTCCTTGATGTCCTTCCTATTCCCTTCCACTGTCTCTGCTCCCCTCCCTATGTCTCCCAGGAACCTAGGGAAGGTTCCTCATGATCATGTAAAAATCCATACATGTTGAGGTGATTATTAGGTTAGCCATCTATCATACTGTTTTCGCTTGTATTCTAGCTTCCACAAATGAGAGAAAACATTCGGTCCTTAAGTGTCTGAGTTTGGGATACTTCACTTGGCAAAATTTTTTCTGTCTCCATCCATTTGGCTGCAAATCCTATAATATTGTTTTCCCTAATAGTTGAGTAGTATTCCAAGTGGTTATTTTTTAATAAATTATGTAGTCTGTGGTACTGTATGATAGCAGCATAAAATAGACTAAAATATAAGCTAAATGCTATTATAAGAGATCACATTTCTTGAAGCATGGTGATGAAGAATTCTCTGCAGCAGACTTTTACCCTCTTGCTGCCCAAGTGAATTGATATTTGGGTGTGTTTCTTCAATTCTCATTCTCCTGATTTTTGTCTTCCTCCTCTTTCATTATTACATATATATTTGAGAAAAGTCTTTTTCAGGAGGAATATTCTGAAAGTTTATGTCCAGCTGTCTTCTCTTTGGTCTTTTATCACTCTTCTATAAACTTACACATCCTCTTGTTCATTTGCCCCTCAGTCTTGTTTTCTCTCTCCAAGAGTTATGATGCAAAGTTATTAATACAGACTGAACATGGGCCTTCCCATGAAAGGCATATCGTCTGCTGTCTAAACATTTGCCTTTCTCTTTCTAGCTAGTGTCTGTTTTGTCTATGCTTGCTCTAAGGTATTATGCATATCAGGGGTGGGAAGCACATTCACCTCCTATCACAGGATGATGTGAAAAGCTATATTTTAACAAAGGACATGTCATATCTTTACTATTACCTGTAGCATTAGTATGCACATATAGAAACAGTTTTAGTGGTTCAGTATTGTTGGGATTCTTGCTGTCCCATTTCACTTTCTACTTCTCAATTAGAACAGAGTGTAGAGAAAATATTTTTTAAGATTGATTAAAAATGATGTGAAAGACTCTAAATGCATGGTTGATTTTTTTCAAGAAACCTTATTCATCTTCTTATCTTCAAAATTGGACTAGTATTTTTCTCGTCAGTTTGCTGATGGAACGTCTTCATAATGATAATTTAAAACACCAAGTGGACGAGTGTTAAGACACTTAACAATTATCACCTATGTTTCCCCAGATTCTCTCTAGTTCCCCAATAATGCCTTTATATCTCCATCCTGGTTCCATTCATTCTCAAACACACATCTCCTGGTTCCATTCATTCTCAAACACACATCTTTTTGCCTTGTTCTTTTTCTTACTTTCCTTCTTGATCATTTTATGATTTTGCTTTCACCATGGAATCTTCTACATCTATGTTGCTTGTGCTTATTCCTCTACTTAGAATAGTGTTTTACCTGCTCTATACCCAGAATAATCTATTGGAACTAGTGGACCCAGGCTACAATATCATGTTTCATCTGAAGCCTTTTCTGACCCCGACATCACATTCAGACCAACTCATGTTCTTAAATTCCAATTTCACTTTGTGCTTCACTATATTATAAAAATAACATTTTAAAATAAATTCATTAACTCTTTCCTTATCTTTCTCATTATAAACAGTGGATTACTCAACCATAGGGGCTATGATATATTACTTGTTATATCACAGACATGTACATATTTTTAGTAAAATTGCACATGAATGAATGAAACCTGTAGCCATCACAACTCCAGGCACATCCCATTCCCCACACCATGTGATCTTCTGTCATCTTCCATCCTTAAAATTTCTTTACTAGAAATTTTAAAATATTCTCCAAATAATAAAGATATTTACATATTTCTTTTAGACATTGTGAAATTTATCATATCATTTCGTATTAGCAATAGACAGAAGTGCTATTTCACCAGGAGTTATACCTAATTATTCTATCCAAGGTCACTTTTTTTTCTATTTTGTTTGTCATCTCTAAGGAGGAAGCAAATTAAACAACTGCATACAAACATCAATCCATATTTAAAATTTTAAGATTGATCAAGACAAAACACAATACGCAAGATTAAAAGATATGTCCTAAACAACACTCCACTGAGAATTTCAGCCTAAAGAGTCTGGTCTATCTACTTAACGGAATGTGGAGCACCCCACCCTGCCCCTTTGGACAATATCACAGTGAAATTACTGATAGAAAAATTCTGATTTGTGGTTGTGTTGTACGGGTGCCTGTGAAGACGAAAGGAGAGATACTATTAAATGTTTATTGTAAACAACCAAACATAAATTACTAAGAATCAGAAATTACTGTTTTAAACACAATTTAGTATGCTTGCATCTCTCCCCAAGTTTTTAGACTATATGTTGTTGCAGTTATATCTACATCATAGGTATTTCCATTGTAACAGAGTAAGCAAAACACACTGGAGAGCCCATTATATAGAATCCATGGGGGAAAGTATCCCAATTTCTTTTATTCTAGACCCAAGTGATACTTAATTTTAAATGATTCTCATCCTCAGTTCCTTCCCATTGGTTCAATCAAATTTAAGTTCATAAGTACATTAGCCAGGATGAATAATTTAATTTTGGACATAGGAATTTCATTTACCAAGTCCACTTTTCTATGGATATTTTACTGGTATTTAGCATTTTTGAAGGATATAGTAAAAAATGTTTGGGTGCTTCTTGTTTCGCAATAAAAAATGTATTTGTTCATTTGTCGCCAAGAATGCCTTGAAAATGCATGAAGTAGAATAAAGAGTCTAGAGCAGTGGGGAAAATGTGCATGGGAGATAGCCAAGCCTGGTTCCACCTTCTGCATTTTTCAATTTGTTTTCTTATCAGCATGCCCATAAACTGGAAAGTATTAGGCACAAACCTGTTGATAAGCATATGAGAATTTCTTCCAGTCTCTCTCAACTCTCCTTCATGGAAACACTTTTAAGAATTGCAATTTGAAATAAAAGGAGTTACAATACAAATGTGAGCACAAATTATTTTAACCTTGGAGGCTAAAGTGTGTAGGCAGCCTACTTTTTTTGCTATTTTTTTTTTTTGTGTGTGGATAAGAGGGAAAACAACTAGCTGGAAAGACTCTCAATGTAAATGATGGTGAGGGACTTTCTTTCCCATGAGGATACAAAGGTTAAATGGTTACAAGTCACCTGTTAATTAACATCCTGGGAGCAGCCAACAGCAATGGACTCAGGCTCACTTGAACAGAAAATTAATTCATTAAAAATATATCTGAAAACTTTCAGAACCAATGAGAAGATTGGAATTCCATGACTGGAAAATGAACAGGAGCCATGAAGGTCCAGGCAGTTTTGAACATAGGAATGTGTTCTGGAGAATCTGATTAAAATACTGCAGCAAAATTAGTTAGGATGCTGCACCTGGAAATTACAGCCACACACATTCTTTTCTGCCCTTGGAGAACTGAAGTCTGCTATACACTTTTGAATAATTTCTCAACTGCAACTTTATTCCCTCAAGATTCAGAGGCATGTGGAGGGGCCTGACCATAGGATGCTTCATCTGGCTTCTTGTCATTACAACTGGAGACAAGGCTTCCCACCCATACTATAAGGCGCACCAATACTCAAATAATTCAAGGATACTCCAAAATTAAAAGGGATTTCAGAGGTTTCATGGCAAAATAAGAGAAAATATACACTATGTAGCTGATACAGATAAACAGGGTAAGGTCATTATCTTGCTGTTTAAATGCTTATGCTTCTGTTGAGAATAAGTGGATAGGAATCTTAAGTCTTTCTAAGTTTATGATTACATACTTTATGACCGATTCAATTTATTAATTCAATTCAAGTAATTGAAAAATTGAACACCTAAGAACAGGTATCTTGACCAATAGCCATATCTTGAATTTGGATTTTGGATTTCTTCAAACCTGTAGACCACTATGAGAAATGTTGAAATCACTCATTTTACTAACGAGGAAAGTAAGGTTCCTGAGAAGGGAAGTGACTTCATTGCCCAAATGCTTCAAGGAGCAGTTGACATTGCCAGGATCATATCCCACATCTCTGTGATGGAAATTTCATTTTTCCAAAGGCCATGAATAAAGTAATCTTTCAGATAACAAAGTTGTCATTTTGTTCACTATTGAATAGCTCTCTTGTCTTTTATCTTCCTTTTCTATATTTTTCTTCAGTACTCGAAATCTTTCTTTAATTTTATTTATATTTTCTGTTACAAGTTCTGCTATCACCACTCATGTAAAACAGTAATATTATTCCTAAATTAATACCAAAGTTACTGGATTATTTTCCCCTGTCTACCTTATCTGTACTAATTTGCTTATGCATTCATTGAAAACTTGTATTAGGTCATAAGGTCTTGTATTTTTTTGTATGCAAGGCTTAGCACAGTGCCTCAAGGATAGGAGGTGACTGAAACAACTTGATTACAGTTAGCGCTGAAAGGAAGGAAAAGGAAAAGACAATGGAGTAGTGAAGAAAAGATGAACGGGAAGAAAGTGAGGGAGATAAGCCAACAGATCACAAGGACTAAGCAATACCGTTCTGTGGCACTGACACATAAATCAGTGCCTGAGGAACTTTTTGTATTAGTAATAATGTCAGTGACTTCATCCCCTGTGAATTCCAGCTTATTTATTTGGACCCATAAATACTTGTATTAATATTTTTAATTATCAAGATGCTCTATTCATACCAAGTACTTCTCTCAGGCTAAATGAGTTTTATGGACTGAGGTACCAAGGGACAATCTGCTATTAAATTTGTTGATTGAAACTGATACTTTCACTAAGTTTATTCTGGTATCCATTTTTCTCCTAAAATACATATGTATAAAAATTCAGGGTTGGGAACTGGAAAGTGACTTACATGATGAAGAATTTAAGACAAAGGGGTATTTTTCACTTGTTGAAAAATGCATTATATTCTCTAAGAGAAAAAGGCTTCCTTATATGAATAATTGCAAATGTTAAAATAAGAAAGTTCCCCAATAGTGATTCTATTTCTAGAATGTCAGATCCTGATTCAAAGATGACACAAAATTTTGAATGAGTTGTTCTGTATCTCAGAGATGGTATTGTAGCGATATGAAAGCAGTACTTTTAATGAACAGAGATTTATTTAAGGCGAAAATGTCAGAGGTAATCAAACTATTTAAATTGTGTTCAATTTAGAAAAGTTTTATTTTGCACTTTGATTAATGGGCACCCAAAATTTATCATATGCTGGCAAATAAGGGAAATAGAACTTTATGAAAAGTATAATTGAGTTTATTTATGAAAAGTATAATTGAGTGCTACACTGTGACTTCCAGTGAAATATTGATAAAATTCTTTGTGGTGATACTTTTAAGTATATATATATATATATATATATATATATATATATATATAACTTAGCTTTAAATTTAGTTTCGTGTACATGTAGCCAAGTAGACAGTACTGGTCTTGGTGAACACTCCTATTTACATGGTACCCAGAACAGAGATAGAATATTGCTTATACCCAGCATGCCTCTATTCTGCCTTCCACCAGACACTATTTTGCTTAAAGGGTATTTACTACTCTGATTTTTAAAATCATTATTTGCTCTCCAAAGCAGTATCACTGTGAGCATTTTATGTGTATACACACACATACACACATACACACATACACATACACACATACACACAATACAGCAATGGATAATTCTATCCATTTATCCGTTCATTCAAATACAGTTCTCTTAGGTATATACCTTGGAATGGCATTGATGAATCATTCAGTTACACATCTGTTATGCTTTGGTAAAAACTGTTAATAAGATTTATGAACTGCTTATTCTAATTGTCTCAAGTGCATAATACTTTTTGTTATTTTTCATCATTAGTAACACATTATTGTCTCTCTTTTTCATTTTGCCATTCTAAGATCTAAATAGTTTGGGTTTTCTTTGTTTATTTTCTTTCTTTTTCTTAAGAATATAAGTTATATATACATCAAAATAGGGACTTTTCATTTATAAGATTTGACTTAAAACTTTAAAGAAATATTAATTCCACAAATGTTTCCTAGAATGGAATGCTATCTATTGCTTAGGAAAGGAAAGTTTTCTTCAATATTTGATAGAATCATATCCTTTAAGGGAAAATGCCTTAAAATTTTTTAGGATTTTTGTTTAAGGAGGTTGGAGCAAAACCCAAGCTAGGGTAAAAGATCAAAGTCATGTACTAGACTCACCAAAGTTGAAGCAACATGTAATCTAGGGGAACCCTAGATATGTAGGAGGTTGAAGGAGGAGGGAAGAGGTAGGAGGGAGGGGAGAAGTAAAGATAATAGGGAGGGATCTGGGGGGGGAATCAACAATGTAGCTTATTTTTTACTCTCCCGACAAATCAAATAATACCTATGCAATCATTCAATTATGTTAAATGTCCTATATATAGAGAGAGGTGGGGGGAGAGAAAGAGGGACATTTATATCTGTTATGGGGGGAATATAGAAGAGTCAGAGACTGGGGTAAAAAAATTTAAATATCTTCTAACATGCTATATACATAATGGAATTTAAGGTGTCTTATTCTCATATTCAAGACATTCTAATACGCTTATATAAATTATGTGTATACACATGCAAGTATATGTTTGAATACTATTTGTAATATGAAAATTTCCCATTTATTGAAAAATAATAGTATGTGTGCCAAATAGTGTCTCTAAATCAGTGCTGAATCTTTGTCTCATTTTCATTTTAAGAACAAACACTAAGTTTATTGTAGTTGTACATTTTTCAATGAAATTGATAAGCTAGCATGATTAAAAATTAAAATCTTTTGCTGGTGAAACAAAAGGTCAAAGTTTCCACACACCTTTTGGAGCCAGTTTTGGGAAGAAGGTGAGAACTGAAAATGATTTCAATGATATCCAATCAGGATTAAAATGAACCTCTGGTGGTTGAGTATGGAGGGTGATAATTAAAACATCCAAGTGGCCCACTTACCTATCGTTCACCGTGCCTGTTGGGGCCTATTTGTACCCACTGGCAGGCACACAGGACACTGATGCTGGTTGTTTGGATTTTGGATTCGTATCCTTTTGGAGTCAAAGAATGAAACCGAGGGACACTGAGACAAGCACAGTAGAAAGACTTTACTTTACAGAAAGCAAAACATAGGGAAAAGAGCAGACTACCTCCAGAGTGGGAGAAGGGGACAGAGCCGAAGAGGCATCTAGGTTTGCCCTTTTTATAGGATGTTCACCCTTCAATTGGTCATCCTCTCCCTTCCCCCAAACCTAGGACATAGGCGTGGGAAATTCTAGTTGGGTCCAGCCTTGGGTTTGCAGCTCAGACATTAATAGAAAGAATGTGGTGCCTGGCTTAGCAGAAGGGAGTGTCTGTATCTGGAACCATCTTGCCAGACCCTTCTCACTAGCACTGGGGGATGTCAAATTGATCTTAAGGGAAAAGAACTGGTTTTCCCCTTGATTGATTTGAACATTCTTACTGCTCTGACTGCCTAACTTTTTTCCCCCTGTCTGAACACCACCGGTAGGACCCATGTCCAGAGCAGACCTGCCTACTCAACTACCCACATACCTGTCGGCCCTATTTGAGTCCTTCTGGCAGGCACTCAGGACCTATGACCAATAGGACCTATGATCAGAGAAGCCCCTGCAAAGGGCCAATCAGAAGAGATTGCTAGGACAACCCAGATTCAGATCTGCAAACTTGAGCCTGGAACCAAAAGGTAGAGCAAAACAAGGACACAGGCAGAAATAGCATTTGGAAGAATGTGGTCATTAAAGAGGGCTGATCTGACCCTTTGGCTTGCAAGGAAAATCCACCTGGAGAACTGCTTACTTTCCATGCAGGAAATCTCATTTAGAGATCCACAAGAAGCTCTTCAAACCTGAAGAATCAAGCTAGGAGAGATTCACCTCAAACCCACAACTCCCCTGAAAAGGATGCCATGAATAGGGACTGAGATGAAAACCTTGAAAATATTATCAATGATCTGATTACTAAAAGGAACAATGAGCTAAAAGAAGATGTAATGAAGGGATTAAGTGAGAAAACTCAAGAAATGAAAAACTCTATTATGAAAGAAATTGAAATACTGAAAAAGGAAGTAACAGAGCTAAAATCTGCAGTCAGTGACATGAGAAGAACCATGGAAAAATTTAATAATATACTAACTTCTATAGAAAACAGAACCTCAGCTCTTGAAGAAAGAACTTCTGACAGTGAGAACAGGTTGAGCAAGCCATAGCATGGGGATTACAAAAAAGGAAAAAAAAAAAACTCACATGTCATGGACAGAATTTACAAATGTCTGGGATGAAATGAGAAGAAACAATCTAAGAGTAATGGAATACAGGAAGAAATAAAAACACAAATGAATGGGATAATGGACATTGTTAAGGAAATAGTTAAAGAAAAATTTTCCCATATAAAAATAGAATCAGATATGCTCATCCAGTAAGCTTATAGGACACCCAACAGGCCTATTCAAATGAGAAGCTCACAAAGACACATATTCAAAATGTGCAACAGGGAAATCAAGAAAGACTATTGAAATTCGTAAGGGAGAAATTCCAAATCATATTCAGAGGCAAACCAATAAGAATCACATCTGACTTTTCAGCTCACACTCTAGAAGCAAGATCGTGGAAGGAGATCTTTCAGAGTCGGAATGACCAAAACATGCAGCCAAGAACACTATGCCCTGCAAAACTCAGCTCAATTTGAGGTGGAAATAAGAACTTTTCATAATGAAGAACCAATTGCAGCATTTGTGAACAGAAATCCAGCTTTACAAAGAAGCCTCAATGATAAACTCCAGATAGAAGAACAAGCAAACATTCCTGAAAACCTACAAACACAGAAAATTCAATAAAGGTACATGCTATCAATAGACAACTAATACATCACAGAAATTATTAATAAAATAGAATGAGTATGAACCACAACCACATAACTGTTTTAACACTGAATGTGAATGGTCTCAATGCACTAATCGAAAGACACAGATTAGCATATTGGATAAAAAAAATCCAATAATATGCTCTTTACAGGAAACCCACCTTACAGTCAATGACACTCACAGACTAAGGGTGAAAGAATGGAAAAAATTCTACCAGGCATATAGTCCAAGAAAGCTAGCTGGACTTGAAATTCTTATATCTGATAAAGTGGATTTCAAACATAAATTAATCAAAAGAGATAAAGAAGGCCACTACATCCTAGTAAAGGAAACAATAATACAGGAAGAAATAACCATGGTAAATATACGTTCTCCAAACACTAACTCCCCCAACTATGTGGAAAAATTACTCCAAGATATAAAACCACTTTTTGACCTCAACACAATACTACCTTGAGTCTTTAACACTCCAGTATCACCAGTGGACTCATCATCAGAGCAACAAAACAATAAAGAGATCTCCAGACTAAGCAACATCGTAAATCAAACAGACTTAACAGATATCTACAGAGTATTCTACCCCAAATTGACAGAGTATACCTTCTTCTCAGCAGCACATAGATCCTTCTCCAAAATAGATCATATTCTAGTTCACAAAGGAAATCTCAGCAAATATAAAAAAGTAGATATGATTCCTTGTATTCTATCAGACCATGATGCCATAACCCTAATAATTAACAGCAAAAACCATTGCACAAAACACAAACATGCATGGCGATTGAATAACACTCTACTAAAAGAAGAATGGATCCAAGAAGACATGAGAATAGTCATTAAAGCGAATAGTCATTGGAAGCGAATGAGAATGAAGACACAACGTATTGAAACCTCTGGGACAGCACGATAGCATTCTTAAGGGGAAATTTTATTACATTGAGTGTCCACATTAAGAATCAGGAGAGATCCCTAACAAATAAGCTTATGCTCCAACTCAAATCTCTACAAAAGGAAAGACAGTCTAATTCCAAAACCAGAAGAAGACAGGAAATAATTAAGATCAAAGCTGGAATCAATGAACTTAAGAACAACAACAACAAAAAAATAAAAGAATCAACGAAACAAAGAGCTGGTTCTTTGAAAAAACAAATAAAATTGCAAGACCCTTAGCTAATCTAACTAAAAGAAGAAGAGAATCAAAACAAATCAACAAAATCAAAAATGAAAAGGGAGTGATCACCAATTACTCCATGGAAATCAAACAGATTATCAGAAAGTATTTTGAAAAACTATACTTCTCTAAATCAGATAATCTGTATGACATGCACAAATTTCTAAACATATTCAACATCCCCAAATTGACATAAGATGAAATTGAAATCCTAAGTAGCCCAATGACAGGCAACAAAATCCTTACTAAAAAGAAACCCGAGGGCCTGATGGATTCTCTGTGGAGTTTTACCACACCTTTGAAGAAGAGCTAACACCTCTCCTTATTAAGTTATTCCATATATTGAAAAAGAGGGAACTCTCCCAAACACTTTTTATGAAGGAATCATAACTCTGATACCAATACCCAACAAAGATACAGCGGAAAAAGAAAACTACAGATCAATATTCCTCATGAATATTGATGCAAAAATCCTTAATAAGGTTCTTGCAAACCACATTCAAAAACACATCAAGAAGATAATTCATCATGATCAAGTAGGCTTCATTCCAAGTATGCAAGGCTGGTTTAACATATGCAGATCAATAAATATGATACAGAATTACGAACAAAAAGCTTATGATCATCTCAATAGATGAGATGGCAGAAAAGGTCTTCGATAAAATCCAGCTCCCATTTATGCTCAAAACTCTAGAGAAAATAGGGATCAAAGGAACTTATCTTAACTTTCTAAAGGCCATACATGCTGAAACCTCAGATGTATAATACTAAATGGAGAAAAGTTGAGAGCATTTCCACTAAACTTGGGAACAAGACAAGGCTGACTGCTCTCACTTTTATACAACGTAGCTCAAGACCCTGGCCGGAGCAATCAGGAGGAAATCAAGGGGATAAGAATAGGAAGGGAGGAAGTCAAACTATCCCTTTTTTGCTGATGACATGAAACTATATCTGGAATATCCAAAAAACTCCACCAGAAAACTGTAGAGCTATTAAACAGATTTGGCAAAGTAGCAGTCAATAAGGTCGACACCATAAATCATTAGCTTTCCAATATGCCAACAATATTAGGGCAGAAGAAGAAATCAGGAAAATGGTCCCACTCACAATATCCTCTAAATGAAAAGTATACTTGGGAATTAATATAAAAAGAGAAGCAAAATACCTCTACAAGGAAAATTATCAAACCCTGAAAACAGAAATTGCAGAAGATCTGAGAAGATGTAAAGACGTTCCAGGCTCTTGGTTATGCAGAATTAATATAATTAAAATGATCATTCTGTCAAAAGCACTGTAGGATTCAATGCAATCCCCATCAAGATTCCAATGTCATTTTTTGCAGATATAGTAAAAGCAATTCTCAAATTCATTTGGAACAACAAGAAAGCCAGAATACCCAAAACATTACTAAGCAAGAAAGATGAAACAGGTTATTTTCAAAATCAGATCTAAAATTATACTATAGACATGTAGTACTAAAACAGCATGGTACTGGTATCAAAATAGGAATGAAGACCAATGGAATACAATAGAAGACTCTGAGACAAACCCACAAATCTTCAAACATCTGATCTTTGACAAAGGGGTCAAAGTAAACCATAGAGGAGAGACAGCCTGTTCAACAAATGGTGTTGCACAAACTGGACAGCCACTTGTAGAAAATTAAAATTGGATCCTTATCTCTTTAACTTGAATAAAACTCAATTCAGAATGGATCAAAGAATTGGGAATTAAACCAGCTACCATACAACTTCTAGAAGAAAACTTAGGACCAAAACTCCAGCATAAGGGGGTTGGCAATGACTTCCTCAACAAGACTCCTAAAGTGAAAGAATTACAGTAAAAAATCAATGAGTTGGACACCATTAAACTAACAAATTTCTTTACTGCCGAGGAAATAGTCAAAACAATCAAGAGACAACCTACAGAATGGGAGAGAATGATGGCCTGCAATCCCTCTGACAGGGGACTAATATCCAAAATTTACAAAAAAGTCAAAAAACTCAATAACAAAAACACAAACAATCCAATCAATAAATGGGCCAAAGAGCTGAACAGAAGCTTCTCAACAGAGGAAATTGAGAAAGCAAATGAAAGTGTTCTGAATCACTATTAATCATAGTAATGCAAATCAAAACTACATGAAGAGTTCACCTCATTCCAGTCAGATTGGCAAAGATGAAGAATACAAACAATAACAAGTGCTGGATGGGTTAAGGGGAAAATAGGAACACTAGCACACTGTTGTTGGAATTGCAGACTGGTCCAGTTACTCTGGAAAGCATTGTGAGACTCCTCAAAAAATTAGGGTTTAATCCACCATATGACCCAGCTATCCTTCTTCTGGGTATTTTTCCAGAGGAGTTAGAATCATCACATTACAGCAACTCAGCAAAATTTATGTTCACAGCAGCTCAATTTACCATAGCTAAATTATGGAACCAACCCAGATGCCTCTCAATGAATGAATGGATCCAAAAGCTCTGGTGTATATGGTGTATATATACAATGGAGTTCTACTCAGCTATTAGAAACAATATTGCATCTATTGAAGGTAAATGGATGGCACTGGAAGAAATCATGCTGATCAAAGTTAGCTAAAGCCAGAGAGTCGAGGGCCGACTGTTTTCCCTCATTTGTGGAGGCTGGACCTAAACCCAGGCTTGGGAGTAAGGTGGACAAACTCACGTATTAGATCCATAGAATAAAAATGCAATATGTTAATATTTATGAGAAACAGTTTCAAGATACTGCATAAGATAATTGAACAAACTATACTGCATGCCTATACAAAAATGTAGATGTTTAATCCTATTGTCAAATATTTTGAAGAATAACAAGGAATGATAGGAAGGGAGGAGAAGGGGAAAATGTTTGAACTGAGATAAAGCAAGGTACATTCCAAGCATTTATAAGTATGTCACTATACATACCATATATATATGAATGTTTTTCATAGGTATAAGAATTATGTCACTGCACTTGGGTTTTTTTAGAAAAAATATAGGACCCAGAAGAAAGGCAATGGATCAGAGGAAAGGAGGAGGAAAGTAGAGGGGTATAGGAGGGGGACGGATATTGAACAAATTGTATTGCTGAACTGTATGCATCTAGGAATATGTGACAACGAATCTCATCATTATGTAAAACTATCGTGTAGTAGTAAAAAATAAATTTTAAAAAAGGACCCAAGTGATAGAAAGTGAAATATTGGCTTTAGACAATTTTAAACATATGCACTTGAGTCATACTTTGGCAATAATGACTTCATTTTGACAATCATCATTCCCATTAAGCAAAATGTTTCAGAATTATCTTTCTACCAGCAGTCTCTCGTTTCTACCATCCTTTAATTGCCACCAATTATTTTACTAAATATTTAGTAAAATAATGATCAAATCATGCACCTTCTCATAAATGATTTAAAATTGTCAATTACTGAGAAACTTTGATTTAGTTTTTAAGCTTCTCTATGGTTTGCATGATAAACTTTAAATCAACTGTGGGTATATAGATACTCTACAGCTCTTGTGGAAATATTTTCATGTTTTAGTTTTAGCTCATTCTGTTATTCAGCCTAGAGTTTCTTCCTCTCTTCCTTTCTACACTCGTAGAATCGACCCTTTTTCCTTTATGCAATGCAAATAAATGCAGTGTCTTTAAAAGTCATTATGAACCAAGTCACTTATCCTGACCTCTGCCAATCATGTCTCAGCCTGGTAATACTTGGCTTTTTCTGAGTTTTTGAGGTTTACCTGCCTGTCTGTCACATAAAATTATAATTGTGAAGCTAGGGAAGATACATTATAAATGTACATCCCCAGGGACATTTAGCAGATTACTTCCAAACAATAAATTACAAATTGGCTTTTAAAGGCTTAGGGAAGTAAGTCAAATTATTTAATATATGGATCATGCTCATACAAAAACTTATTTGCAACTAAATCAGTAGTTGTCAGTTGGGGGATGGTTTTGTACCCATCTTCCCTGCTAAGAATATGTTGAAATGTCTGGGAACATCTTTGGTTATCATATCTGAGGAGAAAGAATGTTACTGGCATCTTTCCTGCAGAAGTCAGAGACACTGCTAATCATCCTACCATGCAAAATAAGTCCTCCACCGAATTCTGTAGTGCTAAATGTCAGTAGTTCCTAGTTGGAAAACTCTTCTAGGTTTGGAAAATGCCCTTATTATAAGCAGTTTTAAAGAAATTAAACAGTTACTACTCATGTAGCCCAAGTGCCAGATAAATTTCTATATTACTCATATATGAACTTCTATAATTTATATACAAATATAAATGTGGTCACCATTTATATTTA
This sequence comes from Aplodontia rufa, assembly GCA_004027875.1. Lineage (NCBI taxonomy): Eukaryota > Metazoa > Chordata > Mammalia > Rodentia > Aplodontiidae > Aplodontia > Aplodontia rufa. Next base: position 18,779 of record PVKS010028771.1, read on the forward strand.
TAATCACCAAGGAAATGTAAATCATTTTAGAATTTTAGAATGGCTGCTATTCAAACAAACAAGCAAACAAAACCCAGATACTGCCTTATAAACTGCTGGTGAGAGTGAAGCTAGGGCAGTTTCTCTGGAAAACAGTATGGTATTTCCTCAAAAAATTAAAAAATAAATTTACCTTGTGATCTAGTAATTCTACGTCTTGGTATTTGCCCAAAGGATTTCAGAAGATATCAGCTCTCCTGTATTTACTGTACCACTGTTTAAAATAGCCAGAATGTGGAAACAACCTAACTGTCCATCAGTGGATAAATAGAGAAAATGTGTTATATACACACAATGAAATACTTCTAATCTTTTCCTCTATCCTTGTCATTGATACCTGTCATCTGGAATAATTTTTTTGATTACAGTTTTCCTCCCTGGAAATTAAGCCACAGAAAAAGGCAATTCAAATTTTATCCCAATCCATTGTAAGTTTACAGATTCTCTGATATCATTATAATTCACAGAGCTTTTTAAATGATTAGTTTTCTAATTTAAGATTGTCATGAAAATCACTAAAGTCAGTAAATGTAGAGTAGCTTTCGAGTATTATTTCTGTTAAAATAGATTTAACATCCAGTGCATTTATTTTTCTCTTCTTTTAAGCTGGCTGAATGTTTGTGAGAGTGCTGCTATGACAAGACATTGTCACTGGTTGCATTAGTCACAGCGGGCTCATACACACTGTGGTTACTCACAGTCTTCACATTTTAATGACTTTCAATATCAAATCATCATTTCTATCTGTATGTTCACCACATGTCACTTATGTGGAAGGAAGGAGGCTCAGAATCTCCTAACCCAGCAATCTAGGTTGCTGGGATGTCCAGCATCTGGAGCACTTACTGGTGTTGTAGTAGGAGGAGGAGGTGGCACATTGAAAATTGGCTATGAAAGACTCCTGCCCATCAGTGACACACATTGTGTCCAATCACTTGATAATGAGCAATATTGACTAGTGTATTGATTAGAATAATTTCTTGGAACAGGTATTACATATTTCCTGACAGCGTAATTCAGCACATTGTATTTCAATTATCCTCCTGTTTCCTTTGGTGACTACAATTTTAAGTTATTTTGTGGGTAAATTAAGAACATTGATTTTTAAAAACTAGATAGTTGACATGCTCTATAAATTTAAGAGCTAATTGATCAAATAGCTGTCTTTTTCAATTTGTTATGCTCTTTAGGGGACTCATTGGAGGAATGGATTAATGATATCAAAATATTTTGACAGTTTAATCAGGACCATTGGGATATATGGCATATTACTTTGTGTCATATTTTCAGTATGATTTAAGACTACTTGCAACCCATTTTAATTTCATCCAATAGAAAATTGGATTCAGTATAATTTCATCAGAATGCCCAAATAGTACCTGAGAATATGTGCAGTTCTTATATTGTCAAGATAGTGGTTAGAGTTTTTCCTTAGTTGAAATAATACAATTCAGTGAAAAATCTTGGTAATTGGAAAAAGGTTAAGAAATTATTAATGTACATTTTTTATGAAAGCAGCCATTATTTTTTGTTGCTGTTGTTATCTACTGGGGAAAAAATATCTTATAGAAATTTTACAAGTACGGCTTTCAGTGGACTGGCATTAAAATTCTAATTCCATATTGCTTGTTCTTTTACATTGGAGCAGATGTCAGTTTCATATGGATTCTGGGTAAAATCCAATCTGTTCTTCAAATATAAATGTAATTACTGGTCAATAGTTTGGAATAATTTATACATCTGCTGAAGTCGTGGAGGTTTTATTAATTATTTTGTCGTAGAGTTCTTTCCCTCTGGAAAACTGAGTATTTTGAACCCTATTGTTTTGGGAGAAATCACCCTTCCTAATAATAGCTTCGGTAGAATAGGTAAGGGTAATTGGCAGTCATTGCTCAAATGTCCCATTAGAAGGTTCAGATTTTTAAAAAAAAGTTGGGGGAGGCTCTCCAAAGAAAGTTTGTGCTTTATTGAGAAAGCAGAAAAAGGTAGTATGCAAAAGATATAAAGTTTAAGCTTTAATTGGCTAGTAAAAATTAACATATTTTTGCAGTTATCAGGATTTAATTAATTAAATTCATTAAAGTCCTTAAAGTCATTAATTCCAGCTTCCATCCAGTGTATGATACCTGAGATTATTCTCCAATTTTTGTGTACATCTGGTACACATTCTTTTCATAATGAGCTTATACCTGAAAACTTTCTAAGTGAAATGAAAGCAATAAATATAATTCATTGAATCCTCCTCCCCCTCCCACTTTTTAAATTTCTATTGTATTCCCAGCAGCAATACATATTTAATCTGAAAAAATGTGGACTACTGCTCAATAGTTGGAGATAATTTAGAGAATGACTGAAATCATAGCGAATTTTATTTTGATTCAGAATGTGTAGTCTATGAAAGCTCAGGATTTTGAACCATGTTATCTTATGAAATCAGACTCATTTTCAGTAACAATCATATGTGTTCTATATATTTACCATCTCATTACTCTTCTCAATAGATCTGTAAGGTATTTCTGAGTCTTACCCATATTTCAAAAACAAGAGGACTTTGATTTACAAAGGTTAAGAAAATTATCAAGGTCATTCGATTTTAAAAGTAGACTGCATGGCTGTAAATCCCATATTTTTAAGCAGCTTGCTGTACCTTCCTATTTTCCATATTTTTTATTGGCATTGTCATTTGTACCTGTAATTTAAAAGATACATATATGGGTAGAATGATTAACTAAATATTCCCACCATTAAATGCTTGCCAAATCCCCCAAATCAAAACAGAATGCCTATGAAATTTTATGTAAATTCAGATTTGCTTTGTTACTATGCAAGCTAAGATTTTAAATCTAGGATTGCATAATTGTTTAGGCATTTATTCTGGAAGTTCTTGTGCATTCTCTAATTGCCATTTCTGTGCATGCTGGATATTTGGGCGCAGAAACATATTTTTCCTTATTGTAGAACATTTGATGCTAAAAGCAATTTTGCTGGCCTAGGATAATATTTGACTTCCCTAATATGTGAAAGAAACATGTGGTGCTGTGGAAGATTATATTACAACACAGATCAGCAGTTTTAAATATTTGGAATTAAAGACATTATAAAGTGAATTATTAAAAAATTATTCTGAATTATCAATAGCAGAGAAACATCATTTAGTGGGTACTATTGTTCCTGTTTTCAGGGCTGTGGTGTTAATGTTATTATGGGAGTCTCTGTGCTGTATTCAAATTAACACTCTTCCACTCTATGCAGAAGGTCCTTATTGTTGCTATGCTATTTAAGAGTTGGCAAGGAATACTGATGCATGAGTGAGTCTCTTTCATTTGTCAGTTAAAATGACTTCTCTTATTGCTTATTATCAGTGAATTTGAGTCAAGTTGGATAGAATCGGAGAGATTTTCTAAAGATTATTTTATTGACCATATAATGCATTTTTGTAAGAGTGAAGACTCAAAATTGAAGCTTTTCCAACAGTCAGTTGACTGTTACTAAAGTGACATCTGGGCTCAGTTATCAGTCTCTTGAGTATGCAAAATGTTATCACACAGCCAAACCAATTTTGTAGAATAGGAGAAATGTTATTAAATAGATGGAATATGGTTGCTCAAAATATGGATTTAAATGCATTAGTACCAAGTGCCATGTAATTTCCAAATGAAAACTTGATATTGATATGATAGGGAAGGAAGTAGAATTAAGAAGTGAATGTAATAAAAGCATATGCATTAAATAAAAAAGTTTAAAAGCAGGCAAATGACAAAACACTTAGTGATTCAGGGATCATTATGTAATATGAAATTTAATACAGGTATCCTAACATGTTGTGTTTTTTCTGTTTGTTTCGTATGTTTCCTGATCCAGATATATATTTTTGAAAATAATATCTACTACCAACCTGATATAAAGAGCAGTTCATTGCGACTTACATCCTCTGGGAAAGAAGGAATTATTTTTAATGGGATTGCTGATTGGTTATATGAAGGTGAGTTGAACATATTCAATTTCAAAAGAATACAAATGACATACTTTTATACAAAATCTAAAAGAAAAAAAATCTGTTTGTTCCAGAACAATACATTTAGCATTATTTCTTCTCCTCATTTCCTCTCAAAATTGCCTCATGTTTTCGTATCTTTGCATGTGCTCATATTTTGTCTGTTTGTGATTTTCATCTACTGATATGAATCCTCTTTTGGTATATGTTTGACTGTGTATATATAATACACATATATAGACACATTTGTTCAGGCTACACAGATTCTTCACCTTGATTATAATTAACAAATAAGAGTGAAAGGTTTGGTTACTGCACATTTTTCTGGAATGAGATGCTTAATTTTTCAGACCCACTGCAAGAGAAGAAACAAAAGCCTTTAGTGTCAAAAAATGCATGAAAGCCACTTGATTTTAGTTAGTCCCATCAGAGACATTCTGTCACATTTTAAAAGCTATTGCATAGGAAGAAAAAGCCTACCCAAAAAGTTATTTTCAATAAGTCTTGAATTGAGTTTTGGTAATAACTGAGAATAAGGGCTGGGAATGTAGCTCAGTGGCAGGCAGAACACTTGCCTAGCATGCATGAGATCCCAGGTTCAATTCCTAATACTGAAAAAAAAAGATATTAATAATAATATAGAAAAATCAACAAGATAATGAATATATCTCTCTAGTTTTTATCAGGTGTTATCAGCTAAGTAGCTGAGTTCTGGGTACATATTGCCTGGGGAAAACTCAAAGCCTGAGGTTTAAAACCTAGGTTTCAGACTCTACAAGTGATCTTGGTGAAATATGTCTACACTTACTGTAATCTATTTGATTACAAATGATAAAACTAAGAATCACCCAGAAAGTTGATTTTATTGCTCAAACAATATTTGCAAATGGAATTTCCCTACCTCAGATTTGATCATTTAAATTCTGTAATAAAACTGAATCATCATTCAGAGCTTTCATTCATTCTTTCTTTCTTTAAGTCTCTCACTCAGTGGGTATTACTGCAGGCCAACTATATTTCAAGTGCTAGTCTAGGTACTAAGATACCACAGTAAGTTAAAAAAGAACATATATATTATAGATGGCCTTGGGACCTTATATTCAAGTGAAAGATTTTTCTAGGCAGAGAGATATGTTATTAAAAGTTATAGTTCTTGAAATTTGTATGTATAAGTTGCAGTCCTTCAGATTTATGTATGTGTGTGTACATGTCTATTTATATCTAATAGATTTCTATGTGCACAGCAGCATTAAATAATAAAAGATTTTTAGAGGTCATGCCTTATTTTGAGAAGTAGTGAGAGCTTCAGTGAATATCAGCAATCATTATGCTTCGAAAGTGCAAAACAAGAGCAATAACAAAGAAATGCATGAAGAAATAAGAAAGGTTCTTTGAGAGTGACAGAACTGACTCGGCTTTCCTATTTACAAAAAATAAGTTCTTGGAGAAGCCAAGAATAGCCCACTAAATTGAAAAAAACAGAGAACATACTTTGGTATTTCTGGGAATTTAGCTAGCAGGAGCTAACTGGAGGAGCATGGAGGCTCAGATAATCCTATTATTTTCACATCATTTATACCTTGTGAGAGAACCTGACAAGAGAAAAAAAAAAAAGGTGAATTCAGTGTGGTAAGCACTTGAATTGTGGTCAACACAGGATTCTTTAGATGAATAAGGAAGTGAGACTAAGGCCTTTCCAATCTTAAGGCTTTGCAAACATTTTCCTTCTTGAGTTGAGCCTGACAAATTAAGAAGTATTATACATGAGAAGAAATGAGGAAGGCAAATCCATACAGAGGTAATAGCCTGCAAAAACACAGAAGGGTTAAATAGCATAGTGTGTGCTAGGGAAGTAGAACTGACTTAATATTAACAAGGTATAAAATTTGGGATAAATGAAGACAGTAAGAACTAAGAGACAGGGTCCTCTAACAATGACCTGGGATTTCAATTATGTTGCTACTAAGAGATGTGGAAACTAGTAGAGCTTTTCAAGTATAAGAATGACGAGATTGGTTCTTCTGTGAAAAGAGAGGATTTTGGTTATGGTGTGAAGCTGGGATCTAATAATGGAAAGGACCAGTGAGCAGCTATGAGGCTTTCTCTGTGCTCTATCAGGAAATAATGAACAATGGAACTAAGGCTAAAGCAGTTAGAAGGAAGGGAGGATTCTAAAGTTGATGAGGCAGTAAAATAGTTAAGTCTTAGTGGCTGAGCAGATGGGGCACATGGGGAAAAGTCAAAATGACTCTGTGGCTTCTGGTTTGGGTCATGAGTAAATGGTGGTGGCAGACACAGTGAGTGAGCGCTAACAAGGAGCACTGAATTTCAGGGAGGAGAGCAGTTCCTAGTCACAATGTGGGCATTTCTGCTCACTGGCAATGCTATGTTGGGCAATGCAGAGTGATCCCTAGCATCAATGAGCTTTGAAGTCTCCTAGATGTTGAATTAGTGTAGACTCTGCCTATTTTTCTGACTTGAACACTGACCAAGATGACTTAGGCCTCTGTGCTACTGGGGAAGCTTCAAAAAGGGTATGGGAATTCCATTTATTTTTTTAAAGAGAGTGACGAGAGAGAGAGAGAGAGAGAGAATCATTTTTATTTAGTTTTTCATGTGCCTTTTATTACTCTAACACTTCGTTGGGTATGTGGTGCTAGGGTTCAAATCTGGGTCCTCACACATACCGCAACCACTGAGCCACTGCTCCATCCCCTAGGAATTCTACTTTTAAGGAAATTTAAAGGAGCAATATAGGAGACCATTAGCTGACAAATAAGATCGCTTTCTTAATGAGATAATAAAAATTCATGTATTTGTGCTAAGCATGAACAGTGTGTTGGGGTTGGAGGGGAGGCAGGACAAACAGATAACAAAAACCCTTGCGATGACACTGTATGCCTGAAAGTTTTCAAAATAGAAATTTAAAAAATTATGGTTTTTGCCATTTGAATTAAACTTGACACTTTGGAGTGTCATGAACCAGCTATACTAGGAAATCCCACATGTGTTTGTGATTTAATCCTTACAGCACTGCTTACTGAAGAAGCCAAGGCCCAGGGAAGGCTAGTGACTTGGATGTGATCTCAGAGCTGACATTTGAATGTGTTCTGTTTCCACAGCCATTGCTTAGGCACCAGGCCACCCTGCTTGTCAATGTTTGCTTCTCCTGGGTCCCAAGACATGCACACATCTGGGGCCCTAAACCTCGAGATGTCACTGATCTTTCCCTCATCCAAAGGCTCTGCATGCTGCTTTCTGTTCACTTAGTTTC
>PVKS010028772.1:0-26056 GCA_004027875.1 Aplodontia rufa
CTGTGGTACATTTATACCATGGAATATTACACAGCAATTAGAAACAATGATATTGCAGCCTTTGAAGGTAAATGGATGGCTATGGAAGAGATCATGCTGAGTAAAATCAGCTTAACCCAGAGAACTAAGGGTTGATTGTCTCCACTCATCTGTGGAGGTGGGGACTAGACCCTGGACAGTGAGAAAGTTGGTCTATTAGGATGTGTTAAATCCAGATAAGATGTAATGTTTTACAACCTAATACTATTTTAGAGATATTGTGGGAAGGGGAAGGGCAGGATAAGGGAGGGTAATTGGGGGGACACTCCTGGGGGTAATTGCAATATCCAGAATATATACACATTTTATATTATTTTGTTAAAAACTTGTATGGTTGTTCAAAAATAAAAAATTAAAAAAAGCAGAGTGAGATTCAAGCAGAGAGCATTCTCAAGGCAGAGAGTGGGCCGTCTCTAAGCAGATAACAACAAAGGAGACAAGGCTGTCTCCAAATATATTACTGTTTTACAGTTGATTTGAAAATTGGGGCCCACCTTCAGCAATCTTTCCCAATCAGGTGTTCAACTCCTCCTTCACCTTGGGTGGTGGAGTTTTTCACCTTAGTTGGTCCTCTTCGGACCTGTCAGGGTGGCCATCCTGTTTAGGGGACTTCATCTACAAGTCAATCCTATGTTAATGTGGACCCTGGGGTCAATAGTGGTCAGAAGTTACCTACGTGCAGCTACCCCTGTGCCTGTGCTATTTAAGAATACCCCCTTCTATGCTAGTAGTAGACACCTGGTTCCCATAGATTTTAGGTTCATCTCAACTTTTATGGGTCCTGGGAAGAGATAGTCCCACAGATCCTTTGTTCTTGAGCTATTCTCCCTCCCTGTAATCACTTTTGTCTTTGTTTATCCTCAACATTTGTATTCTAATATTCTTCCACTGAATATTTGCATGGGTAGTAGCTTAAAGCCAACTTCAACAGTAAACCTGTGTCCTCGTCAAGCATTTCACCGCTCATTGCAAGCTACCACCTAACAATGAGATTTCAAAATTCAAAAAAGAAAAAAAAAATCACAAACCTGTTTTTCTCAAAGCCAAAGCTTAAAGTGTGAAAAGTTGTTGACATGAAGTGGATTCAATATTGTTTGCATGCAAAATACTCTATTTCAGTCTTTGAGTTGCAAAAATGCTCAAATTCCAGATTGACTCCAGGAAGAAAGTCCTACATTCCATATTCCCCATTCCATGCCCACAGACCACATACTGCCAGAGCTCATTTGTTTATTCCATTGCCATATTTTAAGACCTCACTCTCTAGTCTCAATAGGTCCTTATCCTCCTGACTTTGCTTTAGATCCCACATATGATGTTTATTGTAAGCATTTCTCAAATTGTTGATTCTGTTCTTCAAGCTGGACATCCGAATATTGAACATTTTTCATCAAATACTGAGGTCATTTAATGTCCTGAAAATAGTTATATATTTCTCATTTCTTTTCTTTTCTGTTTTTTTTTTGTTTTGTTTTGTTCTTTTGGTTTTTTTTTTTTTTTTTTTTTTTTTTTTTTTTTTTTTTTTTTTTTTTTTTTTTTTTTTTTTTTTTTTTTTTTTTTTTTTTTTTTTTTGGTTAAAGAACGTTTTCCTTGTAGTAATATGAAAATAAGTGCTATGCTAACAAACACTGATAACTGAAGGGATTTATAAAATTATTACAATCTTGTCTATGTCATGTTGGCTAACCAGAGGCTCTTTGTCTTTATGACTCTATTCTGGTGGCTTTGAACCATATTAATCTGGCTCACCTGAAACTACATTTCTGAGAGTCCCCAAAAAAAGGATTAAAAAAAAATCATGACATCTGAGATGTGAGATATTTAAATGAAGCACTGAAGCAACATGCAACTAGACTTGGAATTGTCATTTTTGGAAGCGCTGAGATGTGCCAGCAACTTCTAGTTTGTCTTTTGTTCTTACCTACTCTATGTCTAGATTTTCTCACCAAATTTTGCCTTTGATGGCCAATAGCAACCCTACGCCCATGTCCATGTGGTTGGCAGTTAAACTCTGGAGGCTTTCATTATGATGATATAATAAGTGTCTTTAGAATCTGGTGGCCAAAAAGTTGCTACCATAGTGGAACATATGTGGACATTAAGGCATGTGACAGGTTCTTTCAATTACATTGAAGAAAGTATTCAAATGATATAAAACACTTAAAGCTTTTAATTCTTTGCTCAGACTTTGATAAAAATCCAAAATCATCTGTAACTGCCCTGAATAAAATCATTGTTTTCTGTATTCACAGGACTTCCTACAAAATAAATACAATTCTAATTAAAACTCCTACAGATCATTGAATTATTCTACAAATTACATCCACAATCTCATAAAATCTAATTCTAAAATTATGGCATTGACTGGGAAGGAGCCACTGAAACTTGGTAGGGACACACCTGAGAAATTTATGTAAGCTAACAATTTTTTTTCAACGTGTGAGGGACAGCGAGAAAGAGAGAGAGAGAGAGAGAGAGAGAGAGAGACAGAAACAACTTTATTTAGTTTTTCATCTGTGCTTCTTTGCTCCAACACTTAGTTTTGTATGTGGTGCCAAGGTTTGAACTCGGGTCCTCACGCATGCCAGTCAAGCGCTGTAACTGCTGAGACACTGTTCCAGCCCTAAGCTGAGAATTTTGAACCAAAACATTGTGTTAGTCCTGTTTTTCCAGTGCAAGTAATTTTTTCTACATCTGTAGAGGTTAACCTCTCCTAGAATGAAGAACTACAGTGGTATCTCTCTGGGCTGCTGATCCTCCTGATTAGAGCTTCCCACATCACTTATAATTGGCTGGAAAATGTATTAGGTAACACTATTATCTTTGAATGTGGAGAAAATATATACATGAATTAGAGATTTGGATAAGGAAATTTCCAGGCATAATTTGAAATTGTTAACCAGTTTCTGCAAAGTTTATATATGAAGTATCTATTAATTCTCTATCATCTATCACCTATTTTTCATCCAATATAGAGAACTTGATTAATAAACACATAAATTTTCAAAAGAATCTAGACAATACATTTCCATATACATACCTGCTGGGTTCAAAAAAAAAAAACAGTTTCATACAGATCTTAAAAGAAGAAATAGTGTGAGGCAAAAGTTCAAATCCATGACTGTGTCAGTAAAATATGATCTCAGGGTTAATATCCCAAGGGTGTGTTTGTAATGTTCTTTTATAAGACCTCAGAAAGATTTAGGATGGCACCTCATAAATCCTCTCAGATAGACACAAATTTTTCTAAGAATTTTATGGGCATGCTTTTAAATCTACTCTTCTTGATAAGAGGCCTTCTAAAAGTCTTTTAAAGTGTTATTACCAAGCATCTTGACTGTCACCCAAGGTAGAGAGAGACCTGTCTCAAAGAGATTTGTGGGCTTATATCTAATTGGGTAAATTATAATTCGATATACAAACATTTCAAAGAAAGTATAAAGCTTGAAAATAAAAGTACAAACATGGTTCAAAATGCAAAAATTGTTTGAATCTCCAACTTCCTATAAAAAGAATTCATCTATAAAAGTAAACTAATCAGATGGAAAACAATGGGTCATTTTTGCTTTTTCAGAGCTTAGTTGAGGAGGACCAGGGAACATAACTGACACCTAATCGATGGAGCAGGGGCACTTGTCATCCTGTCTGGATTTGGACATTGCTGTGGGCTAGGGACTGCTTCGCTCCTCCCATTTTGACACTCCACTCTTTTTGTTGTTGTTGTCATTGTGGATTTAATTTTCCTGCACTGGTTTTGCAGTGTTATGTTGTGTATCTGGAGGACAGACAACTTGTCATTTTAGTTCACATGTCTTTAGGTCAAAAAGAGCTCTATGAATTCAAACTTCACTTATACCTTAATCGTAAATGAAGACATAGGACTGTTAGTAGGAATGTAAATTTAAATTATTAAATCAATATATAAAATGGTATGAAGCTTCCTCAAAAACTAAAAAGGAAATTACCATATGCAGTTCAGTCCACGGTCAGCAGCCTCCAAGGCAGAAACATCCTGAAAGCAGGGCATGGCAGAGAAATCTACTTGGCTCATAGCCGTCAGGGAGCGAAGAGAGTGACAGAGATATTGTCCCCAAAAGCACGGCCCCAGTACATTGCTGCATTGACAAGCACGTATGGTTGGAGGGGTGATTCCTAGGTCCAAATCATAACACTCACCATAAAAAATGATAAGCAGATTATGAATATGTTCAGCTTGATTCAAAGCATTCAACACTGCATACATATATTAAATCATCACATGGTGTCACTTTATTGTTCAACAAATAATTTCTGAATAAAAAAGAAATATATATATAAGTTATGATTTGTCAATTTAAAATAATATGAAAGCATTTAAAAATGATTTTTGAAGCCTTAACAATGTAGGATGATAATTTTGAGGATCAAGACTGAGTACTAATTTTGTGAGAAGGTTATCAATCTTTGGGGACCACAAGGTAGACTGTGGTAACTAATCTCCAGAGATTTCCTGTGTCTTTCAATAACCAATAGAATATGGCAGAAGCGACTTTCTACCAGTTCCAGTCCTTCCATTTAAGTGGCCCAACAGCTTCTGTTTTATCTGTCTTGAGACTCTTGATTTAGAGAAATCTAACCCTCCATATCCGAACTCTAGCTGCCTTTCTGAAGAGACCTTGTGCAAAGATCCATATAAAGGATACATGGGGAGAACACTGATTATATCAATGGGAAGAGATTCAATCATTCCAGCATCTTGATTGAGCCCCAAGAAGATGAGTTGGAGCCTATATTCAATTCTGTGAAAGACTCCAAGGGAGACCCTATCCCCTCAGAATTCTGATAATAAAATGATTGCTGTATGAATCCACTAAGATTGGGGGCTGGTTTACAATAATAAAGTCTTTTTTCTCTCCTCTGCTGAGTAGGCATAACATTTATATTTTATTTTTGAGGATGAATCAACACTTTTCCATGACCCTAAATATTCCATATATCATATACCCTTTTCTCCATAATAGTCAAAATCTTCAGGAGTAGGGAGAAATCAGATATAAATAATGTTTCTTTTCCCTAGTGAATATTTAGCCCATGAGAGTCATGATCCTGGACACATCACCTGGTTGGAGATTTACTATACATTATAATTTAGAGATGAGGTGTAACTCAAAGCTTCTGTGTTACTGTTTAGAGTTAATGTTAATGTTTACAGTTGAAATTATTAGATTATGAGATCTATGACCTAATCAGTGGATTAGCCCACTTGCTGGATTAATAATTTGGTGAACTATGTGGGCAGGTGGGGTGTGACTGGATGAGGTGAGTCAATGGAGACATTTATTGCTTAGGGACTGAATATATGTCTGCTGACTTCTCCTTCTCTGCTTCCTGGACACCATCAACAGAGCAGCACTTCTTCATCACATCCTTCCAACATGAAGTTATATCTTAACTTGGGCCTAGACCAATGGAGCCAGCCAACTATGGACCATTAGCACAAAATAAATTTTTCCCCCTCTATGTTGTTCTTGTCAGGTATTTTGATTACAGAGATTAAAAACTGACTAACACATTCCAAATTTACTGATATATGAAAGGGTACTATTCAGAAGTAATATAGTTTCTTGAATATGATGAGATTTTTTTCTTTTCCCACCAAAAGCATACATTTGAAAAGTATGAAATAATTGGAGCATTTCAATACTTTTAATGAATCTATTTTTAAATTTTTCCCAAAATGTTGTACCATAAATGTTAACACTAAAACTAAAATGGCAAATAAATGTTATTTTTGTTTTGACTTTTAGCTCAGTGCATGTGTCAGACATTGTAAACTAACCATGGTATTATTTTCTGTTGAGCTCAGATATACTTTAGAAACCTTCACAACATATTTTTCAAAGCAAACACTATTAGTAGGTTGAATTTGACATTGTGGTATAAAGTAAGGTTGCCATTCCTTTTCTTTTTCCCCCTTTGGTGCTGAGAGTTGAACTGGTGGTTTACCACTGATCCACATTCCCAGCCTTTTTGGAACAGGACCTTGCTAAGTTCTTAAAGGCTTTGCTAAGTTCCTGAGGCTGGCCTTGAAGTTGTGATTCTTTTGATTTAGATTCCTAAGTGGCAGGAATTACAGGCAGATACCACAGCATCTTGGTAATTCCCATAAAAAAATAGAAAATTTCCTAATGGTATTGGAAATAAGAAAATGCTGTGTGCTCTCAATAGTATTTTGTCACACTGTTATGATTTTCTAGCAAATGCAATGGAGCAAAAGTAAGGAAATGAGGATGAAAACTAAGAAATAATATGGTTGTCTACTTTGCACTTCAATATTATAAAAAGAGGGACATTTGAGCAAAAAGCTTAAGTAGAATACATTACATCTAAATGAATATTTAGATAAGAAGTTTAAAAGTATGTTAAAATCATATCACATGTGAAATTATTAGCAAGATAGTAGTAAGACAAAGAATAAAAATTTTGAATTTTACTCTAATACATGAAAAATGGAATGATGTGAAAGTATCATATTTATGTAATGACCAAATATCAAAGAAATAATATTTTTCAATTAGTGTATTAATGTGACTATAATAAAATGGCAATTATTACATTTTCATGTTATGATTAAAATAACTATGATTATAATAAAAATAATAATTATTATTTTGTTGCCAAAAAAGTAATCCTAAATTATTTTCCAAAATAGTTAGGAATTATTGGTGTTTTAGAAAACTATATTAACTAAGATAATATAATATAGAAATATTTATAATCAAGCTGAAAAAAGCACAATAAAAAATCTGGAAACAAACCTGTGAACCATAAAATACTAGTGTATATCTATAGGAGAAGCTTGAATTATTTTATAACTGGTTAAGGAGAAACTGATAAATTATTTAAAAATAAATTTATGTTTATAACTAGAATTACATTACTCAATGTCACTTGAAGAATATGTAAAACAACAAAAAATCAGGAAATGTAGAAAGGAACATACAGAGAATAGAATAGGTGATCTTAGAGGTATTTCAGCATTTATAAGTAAAAACAGGGAGAGAATATATATATCATATTTTACTTCTACATTGAGCTTATTTTTAAATCTGTTCAGCTCACAATTCCTCTTCTTCTTGCAAATATATTTTCTTCAGTGCTTAGACAGAGATGGCACACCAGCCACTACCAGTCACTAAATTAGGATCATCATTATAAGGGTTTTTTGTGGGTTTTTTTTGTTGTTTTAGCCAATGACAAGGAAAGTTTTTAGCATATAGAGAAAAGTATTGTTTTTGCTGATTCATTTTTGGCAAAGCAGGATTGTGCATAGTACTTCTTCCAGCAATCTGGAAATGTGATTCAGAGCTTGTTGATCACTTTCTTATTACAGCTGGAACATATAAAGAAGATGATAAGAAGACAAAGATTGGATTCTCTCAGAAGAAGAGGAGCTGAAGGGAGGAGGCATTTCCTATGGCTCTGAGTCTGGATGGGAAAGTCCCAGTTTACCTTTTGCATTCTGAGGTGCGTTCTGGGGAATATATCTATGAACTTCTAGTGCTAGTTTGTGAAACTTTTTTGAGGAGCTGAGTCCTGGGAGTTCCATGTGCAGAAAAAAAGGGTTTTTATCTGTCCCACCAGGAACGAAAAAGGTGGGCTTTGTTTACGTTCTGCCGGGCGGGTGGTGGGCGAAGGGCCAAGGATGCCAGTGGCTGCAGCAGGAAGGTTGCAAGTGGCTGCGTCTCTGGCTGTGGAGCTGAATAGACCCAGCAACCTCATTGCTGCTGCGATCCCATGCTGTATAAAAACAGAGCATCGGGCACGAGCATTTGCAGACACCCACCAAGCTCATACATTGCGAGGAGGGGCAAGAGCTGTGATGGGAAGCGGCCTGTTGAGGTGCCCAGTGGAACAGGCTGCATGGTGAGAAAGCCAGGCCACCACTCGGAGCCCCAGGAGACAGCTCCCTCTGGCTTTTAGAGAGGCCTATGAAAACTTGATCAGGAAATGGCCACTGGCTTCACTCTGATCCAGGAAGAGAAGGCCTTGGCCTGGCCCAGACTCCATCTTGCTTTGGGGGTCTTCAGATTGTGGAATAAATGGGAGCAATTCCCTGCGCTGTCCACTCACCCCAGCCAGAAGGATCACATGACAAGTTAAAGGTTCTGAGTCTTCTGCCACAAGAGACATTGTATGCACCTCCCAGCAGAGGGAGAATAGAAATCATCCATACTCCCTGCTGATTAAGTCTTCTGGATTCAGCTCCCCTGGGAGGCTGGCAAACAGCAGGGCTTACCAGAACCAGTCCTCTTCGTTGGAAGCCCCTCCTAGAAAACCCAGGAGTCTGAGGATAGCCCATTCCTCTTTGTGAGATCACATGATCACAGACTGAGAGACATTCATATCAAAACCCAGAAGAACAGTGAACATCTCCTCCCAAAGGTCCCAGAGACCACCTTACTGTCTTTAGTTCCAAGTTTTCAGTAAGAATTGTTTACTATTTATCTGATTTTGCATATGTATATGCATTTTTTTCTTTCTTGCCTTTTGTTTAGCTCCTGTTCTCGATGTGTATTGGTACAGTTGCTGGAACAGTTTATTGGTTCATGGAGATATAAAAGTATTAGCTATTTTTGTTTTACTATCTTTTGTTTTCTGGATTTTTTAGCTCTCTTTTTCTATTTTTTATTTTTATTCTCTTTTTTCTGTTCCTATTTGTTTAATTTTTGTGTTTGTGTGTTTGTTCATTTCCTTGTCCTCCCTCCTGAAAAGAGAGATACTGTTCAGTGCATTTATTATCAGTAGTATACTGTGCTTCAACAACTTATTTTAACTACGTGTGCTTCTACACTTAGGCAATCTCCCAAATCTTATTAATATCACTTTTACCCCTCCTATATTTTACCACTGCTCTCTCTGCTTCCCCTATGGTCTCGTTTTTCTTTCCTTTTTTCTTTTTAACTTTAATTTATTGTTATTTTCTTTTTTTCTGTTCTTTTTTCTCTTTATTTCTTGTTCTTTCTGTCTTCAGTAGATCCTATACCACCTTCAATTTCTCACAGTCTACAATTGCTCATTATAGCTAACTATATAATGTCCTTGGGTTGAAACAAACCACACCTCAAATTAACCTCTTCTCCCCTGTACTCTCTCAATTCCTAAACTATATGCATTTCTCTCTCTTCCTCACTCAAAGCCTTTAACCTACTCACATCCCATTTTTATCTTTTTCTTATTCCTAATTGAATCGCTGAATACATGCTAACACCTTCAAGTTATTTTTTCTAATTCCAGAGCACCACACTACCTCCCTACCCCACTTCCTTTGATTTCTAGATTGTACTTCCCCCCATTTACAGAGGCCCTGCTAACTGAAGTGAAGGTCATTCTTCAAAACAGGTATTTGCTGCTTACCTTAAGATATTGTGAGAGCTCTCATGGAAGAAAACCACTCCTAAAGGTGCTAATCACAATTATAATGATTTTAGTTGAAACTCTTCAGTATATGCACCTATAGGCTCATATTTCTTCATTGACTGGATTAGAAGCTGATGAGCTATGCTTACCAAGTAGCACCCTAGCCAAATGAAGCACAGGAATAAGAAGCTCCGATAACCCTTACAACATTAAGTAGCATAGTTGGTCTTCAAGCCACATCCCCTGTATCTAAAAATGAGGAAAAGGGGTAATTATTCCCACCCTCATCCTCACAGCTCCCCATCCAAGGACTCCATGTCAGAGGTCCTTTATGAAAACAACGAAAAATTTATCAACATGATGATGAGTAACTCAATCAAGGAGTTGAAAGAAGAATTAAAGAATAAGATCAGAGAGCAGTTTCGGGTGATGAGAGACAAATTCATAAGGAAATATGGGAATAGTTCCATGAAGTGAAAGACCACATTTATAAAGAGTTAGACATCCTGAAAAGAGATGTAGTAGAGCTATCATAATTGAAAAATACTGTCAACCAAATCAAATCCTCACTAGAAGATACTAACAACAGAATAAACTCAACAGAAAATAGAACCTCAGTTCTCGAAGAAAGAACATCAGATAATGAAGATAGGTTGAGCAATGTCGAGTTCAAGGAGGACAGACAAGAAAAGAAACATCATGCTTGACCAGAACTTCCAAATAATATTTAATGAGATGAGAAGAAACAACCTGAGAGTATTCGGACTGGAAGAAAACACCAAACAACAAACAGGGGGCATTAAGAACATATTAAATAAAATTATCAAGGAAAATTTTCCTCATATCAGGATTGATCCAGATTACCAAATCCAAGATGCCTGTAGAACACCAAACTGAATAACCAAATGAGAAATTCACCAAGATATATCATATATAAAATGATTAACAGAGAAACTAAAGAAAGAATTCTAAAAGCATCTAAGGAGAAACCCCAAGTCACGTTCAGAGGCAGACCAATCAGAATCACTATGGGTTCTTTAGATCAGACAATGAAGGCAAGAAGAGATTGGAACAATATTTTTCAAGTCCTGAAAGAGAGCAATTCCCAGCCAAAATTAATATACCCTGCAAAACTCAGCTTTAAATGAGATGGAGAAATTCAATACTTCAATGGTAAATTCAACCTAGCAAGATGCATAAACACAAACCCTGCATTACAGAATATTCTCAAGGACATTCTTCATTCAGAGGAACACACTAATAAGTCTCTTAACCCCTATACAAAGGAGTGTCTACAATCACAATACACTCCAATAGAAACTCAAGATGGTGCAAAATACAGCAACAATCACAAAGTCTGGGACTCAGATTCCCATATCCATTCTAACTCTGAATGTGAATGGTCTCAATGCCCCAATTAAAAGACACAGATTGGCTTTCTGGATCAAAAAACAATATCCAAAAATATGTTGTCTACAAGAGACACACCTCCCACTCAAAAACAGACAAAGACTGAAGGTGAAAGGTTGGCAAAATGTCTATCAGACCTGTAGCCCAAAAAAGCAATCTGGTGTGGCAATCCTAATATCTGATAAACTTCGCATTGATGCAAAACTACATAGAAAAGACAAAGATTGACACTACATCATATTAAAAGGGACAATTCACCAAGAAGAATTAATGATAATTAATATTTATGCCCCCAATCACAATTCCCCCAAATACATGGATAAAAACACTCAAGGACAAACTCCTCATTCATCTTAACACAATAACACTGGGGGACTTCAATACACCATTATCAACATTGGACAGATCATTGAAAACAAAAAATCAACAAAGATATCTCCAATCTGAGCATCTCTATTAACCAATTGGGCTTAATAGATATCTACAGAATATTCCATCCTAAATCAACTGAATTTACCTTCTTCTTAGCAGCTCATGAGTTCTTCTAAAAAATAGATGACATCCTAGTTCACAGAGCTAACCTTAACAAATTAAAAAAGTTGATATAGTCCCATGCATCCTGTCATATCACAATGCAATCAACAACAACAAAACAACAGAAGCTACTCTAATACTTGGAAATTGAATAATACCCTTTTAAAGAATGGATAAAAGTACAAATGAGATCAGAAATCAAGAAATTCTTGGAAATGAATGAGAATGATGAAAGGACAATCTTGAAACTTCTGGGATAGTATGAAAGCATACTTAAGAGGTAAATTTAGAGTGCTGAATGCATACATGAAAAATCTGGAAAGAGCCCAAATAAATAGTCTTATGCTTCAACTCAAACTCCTGCAAAAAGATGAACAATCCAATCCCAAAGCTAATAGAAGACATGAAATAACTAAAATCAGAGCTGAAATCAATGAAATTGAGAACAAAAATCAATACAAATTATCAATAAAACAAAGGATTGGTTCTTTGAAAAAGTAAATAAGATCGATAGATCACTTGCCAACCTCACCAAAAAGAAGATTGAAATGAAGCAAATCAATAAAATCAAAGACGAAAATGGAGATGTCAGCACAGACTCAACCAAAATCCAGGAGATTATCAGATCTTATTTTGAAAAGTTCTACTCTACCATGTTTGATAATCTGGAAGATATGGAAAGATTCTTAGCCACATACGACACCCCCAGATTAACACTGGAAGACAGTGAAAATCTAAACCAACCTATCTGAGGTTCTGAAGTGGAAGCAGCAATCAAAGGCCTTCCAAAAAGAAAAGTCCTGCACCTGATGGATTCACAGCAGAATTCTACCAAATATTTTCAGAAAAATTAACACAGATCATCTATGAGCTTTTTGATGAAATTGATAGGGTCAGTGCACTACTAAACACTTTTTATGAAGCAAGTATAACTCTCATATCAAAATCTAATAAAGACTCATCAAGAAAAGAAAACTATAGACCAATTTCCCTGAAGAACATAGATGCAAAAATCCTTAATAAAATTCTAGCTCATCGGATCCAAAAGTGCATTAAAAAGATAATACACCATGATCAAGTGGGCTTCATTCCTGGAAAACAGGACAGGTTCAACATTCACAAATCAATTAATATAATTCACCACTTAAATAGAATTAAAAATAAAAATCATATAAACATCTCAATTGACGCAGAAATGGCCTTTGATAAAATTCAGCATCCTTTTATATTCAAAACTCTGGAGAGGATAGGGATCAAGGAAAGATATTTTAACTATGCAAAATCCATTCATGGCAGACACACAGCAAACATTATACTCAATGGCGAAAGACTGAAAGCATTTCCTCTTAATTCAGGAATGAGACAGGCTGTCCACTTTCACCACTCTTATTCGATATAGTCCTTGAAACTCTTCCCAGAGCCATCAGAAAAAAGAAGGAAATCAAAGGAATTCAAATAGGAAAAGAAGAAGTCAAGTTGTCTCTATTTGCAGATGACATGATCAGAGGTCTACCTAGAAGATCCTATAAGCTCAACCAGGAGACTTCTGGAGCTTATAAATGACTTCAGCAAATGGTTGGTTATAAGATTAACACCAATAACTCATTAGCTTTCCTATACTCCAGCAACAAGGATCCTGAAGAAGAAATCAGGAAGTCTGTCCCTTTCACTATCTCCTCCAAAAAAAATGAAAAACTTAGGCATAAATCTCACAAAAGGTGTCAAGAACCTATACAATTAAAATTATCGAACTTTAAAAATAGAAATTCTGAGTAGATGGAAAAACATTCTATGCTCATGGGTAGGTAGAGTTAATATCATCAAAATGTCCATTTTATGCAAAGCCCTATACAGATTTAATGCAAGATACCAATGTCATACTTCACGGATATAGAAAAAGCAATACTCAAATTTATATGGAATAGCCAAAACATTACTCAGCAACAAGAAGGAGGCAGGAGGCATCTCAAATCCTGACCTGAAATTATACTACAAAGCTATAATGACCAAAACAGTATGGAATTGGTACCTAAACAGAATGGAAGACCAATGGAATAGAATAGAGGACTCTGAGACAATCCCTCATACCTTTAACTATCTGATATTTGATAAAGGGGGCAAAAGCAAAGTGTGGAAGAATGATAGCCTGTTCAACAAATGGTGTTGGACAAATTGGACAGCCATATGTAGTCAACTGAAATTGGATCCTTACCTTTCACCCTGCACAAAACTTAAATCAAAATGGTTCAAGGATCTGGATATTAAACCAGCAACTCTACAATTGCTTGAAAGAGAAGTAGGATCAACATTAAATGACATAGGGGTCCCCACAGCCTTCCTTAATAGGATTCCCATGGCGCAAGTGATAAAATCAATAATAAACGCATGGGATGCAATTGAACTAAAAAGCTTTTACACAGCTAAAGACTTAGTTAAGAAGCTTAAGAACCTACAGAATGGGAGAAAATTTTTGCCTGCTACCCCTCGGACAGAAGGCTAATATCCAGAATATATAAAGAACTCAAAAAATTAAATACCAAAACCACAAATAACCCAATTAATAAATAGGCTATGGAACTAAAAAGAAGTTTCTCAATGGCAGAAATCCAAAAAACTCATAATCATATTTCTCATATGCTCTACATCACAAGCAATAAGAGAAGTGCAAATCAAAACTTCACTGAGATTTCACCTCACTCCGGTCAGAGTGGCAAAAATGAAGAATACAAAAAATGACGGGTGCTGGAGGGGCTGTGGGAAAAGACGAACACTATTACATTGCTAGTGGGACTGCAAACTGGTACAGCCACTCTGGAAAGCAGTGTGGAGACTCCTCAAAAAATTAAGGCTGGAGCTGCCTTTTGACCCTGCTATCCCAATCCTGGGTATCTTCCCCAAAGAACTATATTTGACTTACTACAGAGATACAGCTTCATCAATATTTATAGCAGCTCAATTTACTATAGCTAAATTATGGAACCATACCTGATGCCCCTCACTTGTTGAAAGGATCCAAAACCTGTGGTACATATATACAATGGAATAGTACTAGGCTTTTAGAGAAAATAATATTGTGACATTTGCAGCCAAATGGATGGAGATGGAAAAAATTTTGCTAAGTGAAGTATCCCAAACTCAGAGACTCAAGGGCCGAATGTTTTCTCTCATTTGTGGAAGGTAGAATATAAGTGGAATCAGTACGTCAGACGGATAACCTAACAATTACCTCAACATGTATGAACTCTTACATGATCATGGGGAACTGTGCTAAGACTCCTGGGGGATGTAGGGAGGGGAGTAGGTAATAGGAAGGACATCAAGGTGACCAGAGGGAGGTAGCATGGGTGAATCTAGTCCTAGGGGAACCTCAGACTTCCACGAGAAGTCCAATTACCTTAGGGTTTAAGTAAAGTGAAACATGGAACCATGGGGAACCCAAAGGGGGAAAACCATGGTCTGGCACCAGTATTGGCCTGTTCTTTCATTACAGTGTTGTTCTTGATTGTTTGATGATGAGGGGTGAAGAGAAAGAGAGAGGTCTCAAATGCCAATACGTGAAAGCTAGTGAAATTTTACTCTTTAATAAGAAAAAGGATATTGAGAATTCTACTGCAATGCTTTCTTTTTATTCCAGAAAATATTATATTATAAGCACATCTAGTATGTACATAGTCATATGCATTTCAAGAAGTCTTACAACCAATTCTGTTTTTTTCAAAAGAAGTCTTCACGATGACAAAGCATTCCTAGAGTGGGAATTAACTACACTGAAATAACTTAAGAATTTCATTTCTATTTTAACTTCTGTTTTCTCCAGAAGATATACAGTAAAGGCTATGTTGAGGCAAATGTGGACAGCAGGATTGTATGCTAATGTATTCTTCAAAAAGAGGCCCTGACATTTCCCCCTCTATTCACATTTAAAATAAGAGTGAGGAAACATGGAATCAGAAGCTGAACGGAGGGATTAAGAGGACAGCAGTCACGTTCTCAGAACTGTGGCTGTTTATAAATATGGACTGATTTTTGTACAGACAAATGGGACCTCTTAATTTATAAGTTGAAAGGGATGTGAACTGATAAAATGCAACTAGTCAAGAAGACGGTTACAGATCACTGCATGTGGAGAATACTCCAAGCAGAGAACACTTCCATTAATGTGATAAAAATTTCTGTCTGTGAACCTGTGGCTGTTTTGGATACCGGTTCATTCCTCTGAGCTTAGAAATCTCCATGAAACACATACACATATAAATCCTGTGTAAAGCTGTATTTCCCTCCACCCACTTTGATGGGTTTTTTTGTTTGTTTTTGTTTTTGTTTTTGTTTTTTTTAAGTGGACAAAGAGGAAAAACTCCTATGGCACTTCTCTGGCGGCTGATGAGGCAATGTGGCTAAGTCCCTGTGCTCGATCAGCCTGGTGCCCTGCCTCCCAGCCATGCGGCCTGGGGGCTCTGGGCAAAGTCACCCTTTTCCTTACAGCAAAAGTTGCACCATGCTGATTTGCCATTGTGTGGGCTGGGTCGCTTTAGATACAGGCCCCCACGATGGCAAACCAGCAGTGCCAGGAGGGCCTGCTGCCTTGTGGTCGGGGCCAGGTTGGCACCACCAGTAGTTGCTCAACACACCATGGTCTGGTGTACAGAAAGGGCACTGTCCTGCCAGAGCCCCTCCTACTTGGCTAGCAAAGTGGTCTCCAGTAGAAACTGCCTTCACAGGAGGACAATTTGCTGATTAAAATTGAGAAAGGGGAATAAAATACCCTGGTTCCTGTCAGGAAGGTGTGAAGGACCCTGGGTCTTTTTTCCCTTTTCTCAATTTTAACAAACAAATTGTCCCACTATCCTATTTGGATATGTCCTGTGGGGCACTGTACTGAAGCCCAATGCTGCACTGGACGCCATGACACTTCTTCTCTGCTCACAAGGTCCCCTTAGCGCGCTATGGTCAATTTTGCGCGCCTAGCACAAACTTGATGCCTGCTTCCTCTTCCTCTTCTCTAACCCCCAAAACTGCCTTTCCTGATAGTGATAGTTGACGAAGTTGACGCAGTCATTCCTCGTTGGACAGGACAGGCCAACCTGTCCTTCTACTATTGGTTCCTTGGCTGTCTCCCCTCCCTATAAAAACCCGTGTGCCTTGGTAATAAGCAGATTTTGAGCTGCCACAAACTCCGTGTTACTGACTCATTTCCCTGGCCGAGTGGAGCGGGCTCCCACCAAAGGGAGTCCAGGGAGAGCCCGGTCGCTGCACTCACCCTCCTGCTCTGCTCCAGGGGACGGTTCGGCTGGTCCAAGCCATCCCACCCACCCTCGAGGACACCCAAGGTGCGACAATGTCCCCCTGTAAGGCTGTATATCACATTAATGAAAGTGTTCACTGCTGGGAATATTCTCCACATACAATGATCTGTAACCCTCCTCTCAACTGGTTGTGCATTATTAGTTCACAACCAGTTTAATTTATAAATTAACAGGGACCCCATTTGTCTGTACAAAAATCAATGCATACTTATGAACTTCTTGAATTTAAATAGAATTTTACACATGTTGTCTAAGGATCTAAGAGAGAAAACTAGGTAAGGTGGACCGTGTAGCCAGGGAGTGAGTGAGGCCTGATGCATCCACATTGGCCAAAGGACAGAAAAATCTGTCTCACGTTTTGGGGGAAAAACATAGCCTTTTTCATATTTACTTCATTTTGAAAACACATTCAAAATGCTGCTGGAAGTTGGTTCTGCAGTCTCCTTGTGAATTTCCAAGTTATTCCTATTTATTTTCTCTGATTTGTTTTTGGAACCAAGGAGACTGCAGTCATTAATAGTCAGCAACTCGTTCTCTCCCTCTGGACTAAAAAAATTAAACAGATAGTAAATGATGACAGTGAATTTCAAAAGCAGCGCTCCATGGGCTTGAAAGAACATGTCTGGGATAATACAATGTGTCTCGGAGTATGACAATAACATCACAACATCACGACAATCACCAGAGAGTGCCGGTGCTATCTCCGTGGCTAATATGCCTTCTCCTCTGTGATGACTAAACATGTCCTATTAGCCAGCAGTAATGCTGGAGGAACTCAACTCTAGAAGTGTAATGAAGCCAGCATTCTCAGAGGTCAGATTAGCCACAACTGATTTGACACACACCATCATAGGGGCTTCAGACCTGACCAACTCTGGGCTTGCCCCTGTTTTATGCCGTCCAGCTTTTCGGAGAAGAGATGAAATCTAAGAACTCGGTTTGGTAGAAGTCAAATGTTCTGATGTGCTTAACTGCCAGTTAAGGGAGTTGTCCCTGCTCCCAACTCCTTGCTTCCCCCACCTTCCCCACCCCCGACCTTGATCCTTGTGCTTTGTAGACAAAGTAATGTCTACAGGCCACCAGACAGGGCTCCTGGGCATGTGCTATTGTCAAAGAACATGGCCCCCTGGGTCTCTCCTGCGTGTAGTCTCAGGAGCCATGGAAAGGTTGCAGTCCGAGGCCACCTAGCCTTTTCTTCCACTCTTGAATATGTTCAGATTTGGAGATTTCTAGGGCTGAATGGGTGAGTAGGTGGGAGGTGACCATCTGGGAGTGAGGGGGCATGTGCCAGGACTCACAAGCTGTGACTCTGAAAGTGGGCGGTGAGCCTGGTGCCCCAGGGCCAACTCTTAGATGATGCTGGGCACCCCCCAACTGCTGTTGCTCCTGTTGTTGCTCTTCTGGGACAGGTTGGGGGTGGCCATGAGCACGAAGCGTTCTTTGGGGCAGCCGTGCTGCAGCAGGACCTCAATGCATTCCTGGCTGGAAGCCTGACGGGCATAGACCAGCGCTATGTTCCTGTGGGCATCGTGGGCCATGACATCCACCCTGTACCAGATGAGCAGCTGTGCCAGGACCACGCTGCCCTTGTGGCAGGCCAGGTGCAGTGCTGTACAGCTGTTGGGGTCTGACCTTCACTGCATTTCATCAGCTGACCTAGAGTGATCTTGTCACTATTTGCATAAGTTCCTTCAGGAAGGGCTGCTAGGTCATGCTTTGTTAAGCTTGTTCATTGTCATACAAAAGAAGATCAGGGTGGGTCTGAATGTACTAACCACATAATGATCCTAAGTTTTGTCTGTACTCAAAATCTGCTTAACAGTGGGTAATTCCCTTAAGAGGACTATAAAAAAAAATGTAAAGCTTGAATAAAGGAGAACACTCCATCTGGATCTCCTGCCTGTGTTCTTTATCATCTCCAGCCTGTCCCTCAGGTTTCAACTGGGCTGGACCAGGACATACAGCCGTTTCCCTCTCGGCAGGTCTCCTTCACCTCCTCCCGGGAGCTGTGTGCCAGCAGCAAGATGATTGTCCTCAGGTCCTCGTCGGCAGTGGCACACAACAGATGCTGGCCCGCGAATAGCTCAGTGCAGGGCAAAGGGGCCAGGAAGAGCTTCTGCTCATATTTGGCACAGATCCACCATTCCTTCTCTTCCCTTGTGGAGTACATGGAGGGCTTTGTCCATCCCTGTGTGCTCTCTTCCCAGACACTGTTGGTCAGCTCGTTCCCAATGGATGACACCACTTTGCCCAGCTTGACAGTCAATTCATCCAGGTCCAGGGATCGGACTCATGATAGGTGAGTGCCCAGGTGGATCCCTGAGCACTGGATGCACATGAGTGCTCCCAAGTTCACGCTGACCCAGTCAGGATTCGGGCAGCCACAGTCCATGCAGTGGGAGTTTCCGTGGGATTGACTGCAGGGCCATGGCCTCATTCTGGATGGTCAGTCAAGACTTATTCTTGCTGCTCTCGCAGGACAGTAGGCTGGCTAGGATTTGGCTCTTGATGGCTTGGACCCACGCATCTCATTCCTCATATGTGGTGGCTTCAAAGGGCCGACTGACCGGTGAGGGACACAATGATAAACTCAAAGTTTTCTTCTTGTGCTTCATGGGTGCCAACGAACCTGTGTGCTTTGATGTTTCTGGTAATCTTCTTTCTTTGGTTTTTCGTTTGGTTGGCATGGGGTGAGGGGGGGTGGTTCAATCTTGGGGCTGGTGGAGCCGGAGATACTAGGGCTGGAACACACGGATTCACCAGCCCTGTGTCTGAATTACGTGAGATGTGTAAACTGCTCATGTCCTTGGACAGGCCGCTGGTTTTAGGGCTGGAGATGGGGGTGCAGGACAAAGTGCCTCGGGGCAGTCTCTTCCCTGGGATTGTCACAGTGGTTCTCAGAAGATCAATCTCTTTACCATGCACATTCTTCATGTGATCGTGCAGACTGGGACGGTAGGTGAGCACACATTGTTACACACAGTGACACACTTCTTCTTCCACTTCTTGTTCGGTGACTTGCCATTTCATTTCAACAGCATGCTGTTTAATCAGGATTGCTGGGCTGCTCCCGATGCTGTCCACACTGCTCTCCAGGCCTTTTCTCTCTTTTTCTGAGTCACTCACCACCTTTATAAGAAGTGAAAAATTTGGACCAGTGGTTGGACTGCTTCTGCACAGGTGTCGGGGTGTACACAATAGGTGGTACGTCGTTTTGCAGCTCCTTCTGGCTGGTGCTTGGAGTCAACGGAACAGATGAGGAGTAGTCACTCAGACCCCTGCCACCATTACTTGTCTGGTGCGCAGTGGACACCTGTGCAGCACGGATGGAGGAGTGGCGGGGTGAATTGGGCAAGGACTTGCAAGGGCCTATGAACAGATGCTGCACCTTCCTCGTGGTGACTATCTTTTGGAAAACATCCTGAAAGATGTGCTCCACATTGAGTCCATTGGTGGCACAAGTCTCATAGTAGGTGCAACATCTGAGGTCGTTGGACAACTTCCGTGTCCTGGCATCATCTATGACCCGGGGGTTGGTGGAACTTATTGCATTCTGGGTCCCCACGAGGACTAGTGGTACCCTGCTGGTGTTCTGGTAGTTGGCTATCCAGCTATATTAGTGGTAGGCAGATTGGAAATTGATCTCATCTTTCAAACTGAAGACAAATATGACAGCGTCCACCCACATAATGAACTGTGCCTCCAGGGGCCTCCTTCATCTCTAATCAGCAGCAGATAGCTTTGTCCATCAAAGACGATCCCTTTCTTGAACATGCCACCTTAGAGAGACACGTCCTGGACGTAGGTGCCAGTCAGATATCAGTGCACGAGGGTTGACGTGCCACTGGCCAAATTGCTCACAATCCCCACTTTAAGCTCTGGCACAGATCTACTCAATGTCCACTCCTGGCTGTTCACAAAGGCATCTTGGCGCCCTTTATGGGGAAGGACAGGATTTGTTCCACAGTGCCCTTCATCTGGAGGGGCAGTAGTAGTTCCACTATGCCCTCCATCCGGAGGGGTACTGTTGGGGTTTTTAGCCTCTTGTGTTTCCCCAATCCACAGGGGAGAAGGAGAGAAGCACGCCCTAACCAAGGCGGCTAAGAGAGGCAAGGGTCGGTGGACCGCCCATTCCCAGCCCTCCCTAAGGAGGAAAATCAGACACGTCAGGGAGACCAGTCGCAGCAGGAACTCTTTTATTGAGGAAGTGCGTGTGGTTATAAAGAGTATGGGGACCAATGAAAAGAAAGGTCAGCAAGGGGCAGAGAGCCCATGCAGGTAGCAGTTCCATATGCAGCAATCGGGACCACGAGCTGTTCACGAGGGCAGAAGGTATATTTAACCTATCCCATGAGGCAGTCCGAAGAGGTATCACAACCTCAAGGTGATGCCCCTGAGTAGGGTGTTGGGAGCCATTTTGGTTGCATGTGTCCTCAGGAGGTGGGTTTCAGCAAATAAGTTCCTCTTTCTGATGCAATGATCTCAATGCATTGCATGCTGAAGACCAGCATTTCCCCCTTTTTGTTTTATCAGCAGGTATATGCCCTAATTGAGGGTGTGCCTGTCTTAGGTTGCCCCCTCCTGGGGGTCTTACCCGTCATTGACTACCACCCTAGCACTTCAGGTATTTTTACCTGCAAGGCTGGTGGGCCCTTCAGTAGGGGATTGCAGAGAGAGAGAGAGAGGTATCGCCCTAAACCCCTACATCCTGGTAGGGCCCATGGCCAGATTCATATGTATCACAGTCACAGTCTTGCAGGACTGCATATTGCTGTCGGACCACTATCAATTGGACCACCTTAGCTCGATTTTTGAGGAATCGGAGAAGTAAGGGTAACCAAGGGGCCCATCAAAGGGAGAAGATAAGGAAGCCACCCATTCAACCTGGTCCAAAGGAAATTGGAATGCAATTTGTTCCAACAGTTCTCAAGGTCCTCTTGTAATTTCTTGATCTTGTCTTGGACGATGCTGGAAAGGTTAGCGTAGAAACAGCATTCTTCCTGTAAAAACAAGCAGAGCCCTCCCTCCCTCGCAGTTAGAAGGTCTAAGCCGCGTTGTTTCTGCAAAACCATGGCCACCAGAGCACCAGAGAGTCCAGTTGAGACTGTAGACCTGAAAGGAATGACCAAGACCTCCTAAACCCATTCCCACCCCTGTGACCACCCCTAAGCTTATATGGGAATGGCAGAGAGGGCCTAGGATGTCTGGAGGAGGAATGATCTATAGCAGGGATGGGTAAGGTTTGATTATTAGGGAGGAGTCCAACATCAGGGAGGAAGAGGGCCACAATAGACCAGTAAAGGGTAGGAGGAGGGCCACAATAGTCCAGTAAAGGGAACAAAATCCTGATGTGGCAAAGTGACATTCAGAGGGGTTCCATGGGGGCAGTCGAGAGATAAAGAACAGAGAATCACTCCTCTAGAGGGGGTGCTCTTGGGTGATCATCCTGTGGTTTGGAACAATATTTTAGGTCTCTCGAGGGAACACAAATTGGACTCGGGCAGGAGTTGTTCCGCTCCCTCTGGAGAGGCAGTAGTTGTTCCGCCATGCCCTCCATCTGGAGGGACAGTTGTTCCATGGTGCCCTCCGTCAGGAGGGGCAGTTGTTCCACCATGCCCTCCTTCTGGGGGGCAGGAATTATTGTTACACCATGCCCTCCATCTGGAGGATCAGGAGTTTTTCCAACTTCCCATCCCTCTGGAGGGGCAGGAGTTGTTCCACCATGCCCTTGGTCTGGTGGGACAGTTTTTGCACCGTGCCCTTCTTCTGGAGGGGGCAGGAGATTTTCCACCATGCCCTCTGTCTGGAGGGGCAGGAGTTGTTCCACCTTGCCCTCCATTTGGAGGGTTAGGAGTTGTTGTTCCACCGGGCCCTCCATCCAGATGTGTAGGAGTTATTCCACTGTGCCCTCCATCAGGAGGGGCAGTAGTTGTTCCACTGTGCTCTCCATCCAGAGGGGCAGGAGTTGTTTCACCATGCCCTCCATCAGAGAAGCAACAGCTTTTCCACAGCACCCTCCAACTTGAGAGGGAAGAGTTGTTCCACCGTGCCCTTCCTCCAGTGGGGCAGTTGTTACACCATGCCCTTCTTCTGTAGGAGGCAGGAGTTGTTACAAAATGCCCTTCCTCCTGAGGGGCAGGAGTTGTTCCACCGTGCCCTTCGTCCAGAGGGGCAGGGGCTGATGTAGGGCACCCTTCTTCAGGAAGGGCAGGAGTTGTTCCATGGTGCCCTCCATCTGGAGGGTCAGGAGCTCGTCTATGGCACCCTCCATCTGGAGGGGCAGGAGCTGGTCTACAGCACCCCCATCTGGAGGGGCAGGAGCTCATCTACGGCACCGTCCTTGAGGTGGAGCAGGAGCTCCTCTAAGGCACCCTCCATCCGGAGGGGCAGGAGCTGATGTAGGGCACCGTTCTTCAGGAGGGGCAGGAGATGTTCCACCATGCCCTCCATCCGAAGGGGCAGGAGTTGTTCCAGCGTGTTCTCCATCCAGAGGGGCAGGAGTTGTTCCACCTTGCCCTTCATCCGGTGGGGCAGGAGTTTTTCCATGGCGTCCTCCATCCAGGCGGTCAGGAGCTCGACTCCGGTGCCCTCCATCCAGAGGGGTGAGAGCTGGTCTACTGCACCCCCCCATCCGGAGGTGCAGGATCTCATCTTCGGCGCCCTCCTTCTGGAGGGGCAGGAGTTGGTGTATGGCACCCTCCATCCAGAGGGGCAGGAGCTGATGTAAGGCACCCTTCTTCAGGAGGGGCAGGAGTTGTTCCACCATGCCCTCCATCTGGAGGAGCAGGAGTTGTTCGACCGTGCCCTCCATCTGGAGGAGCAGGAGTTGTTCGACCGTGCCCTCCATCCAAAGAGGCAGGAGTTGTTTCAGCGTGCCCTCCATCCGGAGGGGCAAGAGTTGTTCCACCTTGCCCTTCATCTGGTGAGGCAGGAGTTGTTCCATGGCACCCTCCATCCGGAAGGGCGGGAGCTGGTCTATGGCACCCCCCCATCCGGAGGGGCAGGAGCTCGTCTAGGGCCCCTCTTATTGGAGGGGCAGGAGCTCCTGTATGTCGCCCTCCATCCAGAGGGGCAGGAGCTGGTCCACAGTGCCCTCCATCCAGAGGGTCAGGAGCTCGACTATGGCGCCCTCCTTTTGGAGGGTCAAGAGCTCCTCCTTTACGCTTCCAACAAAACATCCACATAGTTTACCTCTCCGGTAACCAAATGAGAAAGTTCAGGTCCACTACAAGGAGCAGTGAATAGAGAAGAACCAACATTCCATGACGCTAGGCAACTGCCCCATTCACTTCTAGAATGTTCAGAAGAGCTAAGGTCCCTTAAAGGAGTGGAAGGAATCCACATCCTCTTGGCTTCTCGGAAACTCGAGGTGTGACATGAAGCAGGAGCAGAAAACAAGAGGTGTCACAGTCTCGGCCCTGCTGGGCCCAAGATGGAGGAAAGTCAGCCTGCAGCAGACGCCAAGCACTCATGCCCACTCCTCTGAATTCAGTGTGATTGGAAACTGAGGCTCATATTGAAACCTTTTCTACAAATGCAGGCGGCTCATAAGAAGCTTCACTCCACGACCTCCAAGAAACATCACTACAGCGACTCCACCACAGCCCACCAGGAAACTCCCGGGCAGAGGGCAGCATGTGCTTAGCCCAGGTTAGACAATGCAGAAGGACACCCAGGAACGGCATTCATTCCACAAGCATTTGCTGGGCACTCAGTACTGCTGAGCTCACACAGAAAGAGGGACAGCAGGAGAGCAGGAGAGCAGGAGAGCAGGAGAACAGATCACAGCCACAGTGGAGCCATGGGAATGGCGCACCTGGGAAAGCAACAGCAGACTGCACGAGGCAGAAGCAAGCCCATGCCTGCCACAGCCCGAGTGGGCACTCACACGCACACTCATCCAGCAACTTCCTCTGCTTCGAGGACCTTTAAGTCCTTCTTGTCACAAGACTGTGTTTTAGAAGTAAATCAATAAAAGGACTGGGTAGCGCACCCTGGGTTCAAGTCCCAGTGCTGTTGAAAGAAAGAACAAGCACCCCATTCCCATTAGGACCCCAAAGCCAACAACCCTGCGGCACCTACCCAGCTTTCAGGGTACCTCATACTCATCCCACATATTTGCAAAGGGGAAAGTCAAAATGTTCGAAGGATCTTATTCGTTTCCATATACTGAGGCATCTCAAAGTCTGCATCCATGTCAAATGTCATTAATACATCATTTCTCTCTCACACACACACACACACAAATGCTGCAAAACATCCTGCTCAACAATAACCAGATGTCTTCATTCATCAACACGAAGAAACTCTAGACCTGGGTAGATGCACAAAATGATACTCTTGCCTCAGGAAGAGTGCCTGTCAGCAGAAGAGCCGTGGGCCACTGCTGCTGCCATGGTGGCCTAAACTGCTCTTGCCTGCTAGCATCTACACACCTCTCTTTTTATAAGAGAGAGAGAGAGGTGGGGGGGATAGAGAGAATCATTTTTTTTTTTCTGTTTTTTGTTTTTCTGACACTTAAGTTGTGTATGTGTTGCTGGGGTTCACACCCGGGTCCTCATGCCTGCGAGGCAAGCGCTGTAACCACTGAGCCACCACTGCTGCAGCCCCTAAACCCATTTTTTGACAAATTCAATCTTCCCTAGAGGACCTGCCCCATCTTCTTGATTTAGCTATCAATGAATGCCACCTGCCCTCTCCAAGTAAGCAGTGGAAGGATCCAAGCCAATGGGTCACTATCCAGAGAGGAGAAAATCCAAAGGGTGCCATTAAAATACAAGCAACTGGGGTCCAGTCCCCTTAGCCCCAGGGCACAATCCTTCCCAGGGATCCCTTCTCAAAGCCACCCCCACCCATCCTCTGACAAATGCTATGTCTGCTTGAGTTACTCAGAACAGGGTTCTAATGTGCCCATCCAAGGACACAAACCTAGCTGGAAAGGTACACAAATTTGACAGTTTCAAAACGCAAAGAAAGACCTCCTGCTTAGTGCAAAGATTATATAATTTAAGGTCCTTTCTTCTAGTGCCCTAAAATCAGGTGGCAACTCCCAAAGATTCTCCAAGTAGCAGCCAGAGAAACCCCAAGAGCCAGAGTGCACAGTCTCACTAATTGGTCTCTGTGGCTGAGGCCTCTTCCTGGAAAACGTGAGTCCGTGGACACCCGCATGGAGCACTCTGAGTGTCCCCTGTGGCTGCACACTGACTGGTTCCCTGGAAGACAGTGAGGTCAGAGCTGGCTCCAGAGAACACTCAATGTGCCTGGCACTGGGTGTGACGCAGAGCTTGGTCCCGTGACCACAGTCCCGGAGCACTCTGCCCACACACAGAGCAAGATGCACAGGCCACATGGGGCAGCAGGCCCAGCCCTGA
>PVKS010028773.1:0-26059 GCA_004027875.1 Aplodontia rufa
CCAAGGAATCATAGCCTATGATTCTCTTCATTTCCATAGGAAACCTCTTGACTCTTTTGATTGTTTCCTTGGCAGTGCAAAAGCTTTTTAGCTTTATGGCATCCCATTTGCTGATTTTTGACTTTACTTTCTTCACTTTAGGAGACATGTTGAGAAAGTCTTTGCCTATTCCCAAATGCTGAAAGTGTTGGACCTAATTGGTCTTCGATCAGTTGCAAGGTAGCTGGTTTAATTCCTAGCTCCTTGATCCATTTTGATTTGATTCTTGTGCAAGGAGAAAGATATGGGTCTGATTTCAACTTTCTGAAAGTGGCTGTCCAGTTTGTCCAACACCATTTGTTGAAGAGGCTGTCTTTCCTCCATGTTGTATTTTGTCACCTTTTGTCAAAAATCAGATGTTTAAAGATTTGAGGGTTTGTTTCAGGGTCTTCTATTCCATTCCATTGGTCTTCTTTCCTATCTTTATACCAGTACCATGCTGTCTTTGTTACTACAGCTCTATAGTATAGTTTTAAATCTGGTATGGCAAAACCACCTGTTTCATCTTTCTTGCTTAGCAATGTTTTGGCAATTCTAGGTTTCTTACTGTTCCAAATGAATTTGAGAATTGCTCTTTCTATGTCTGCAAAGAACGATATAGGTATCTTTATAGGGATAGCATTAAATCTATATAAAGCTTTCGGTAGAATGGCCATTTTTATTATATTAATTCTGCCTAACCAAGAGCATGGGACAGCTTTCCATCTTCTTAGGTCATCTTGGATTTCGTTCTTCAATGACCAATAATTTTCATTGTAGAGATCTTTGATTTCCCTTGTAAGGTTAATTCCCAAGTATTTTATTTTTTTGAAGATATTTTGAATGGGACTGATTTCCTGATTTCTTCGTCAGACCTATTATTATTAGTGTATAGGAAAGCTATTGATTTGTGGGAGTTGAGCTTGTATCCTGTCACTTTGCTAAATCTGTTTATAAGTTCAAGCAGTTTACTGATGGAGTTTTTTGGATCTTCCAGATACAGGATCATGTCATCAGCAAAAAGAGAAAGTTTGACTTCCTCTCTTCATATTTCTATCCCTTTGATTTTTTTTCTCTTGCCTAATTGCTCCAGCTAGGGTCTCAAGAACAATATTGAATAAAAGTGGTGAGAGCGGACAGCCTTGTCTTCTTCCAGATTTTAGTGGAAATGCTTTCAGCTTTTCTCTGTTTAGTATTATACTAGCTGAGGGTTTAGCATATATAGTCTTTACATAGTTCAGAAATGATCCTTTGAACCCTATCTTCTCTAGAGTTTTGAACATAAAAGGGTGCTGGATTTTATCAAAGGCCTTTTCTGCATCCATTGAGTTGATCATATGGTTTTTGTCCATGATTCTGTTTAAGTGGTGAATTACGTTAATTGTTTTGCCTGTGTTGAACCAGCCCTGCATTCCTGGGATGAAGCCCACTTGATCATGATGGATTATCTTCTTTATAACTTTTTGAATACGGTTTGCTAGTATCTTATTAAGGATTTTTGCATCCAAGTTCATCAGGGATATTGGTCTGTAGTTTTCTTTTCTTGATATATCCTTGTCAGGTTTTGGTATCAGAGTTATGGTTGCTTCATAAAAAGTGGAAGGGAGCATTCCCTCCTTTTCAATTTCTTGAAATAACTTAATAAGGAGAGGTGATAGTTCCTCCTCAAAAGTGTGGTAAAAATCAGCAGAGAAGCCATCAGGTCCTGGGCTTTTCTTCTTTGGTAGACTTTTAATCGTAATATGGATTTCAGTGCCTGTGATTGGGCTATTTAGGAATTCAATATCATCCTGAGTCAATTTAAGGATGTTGTATGTGTCAAGAAATTTATCCATTTCTTCCAAATTATCAAATTTGGAGGAGTATAGGTTTTCAAAATATGATCTTATAATTTGTGGGATTTCCATGGGGTCAGTGTTCACTCCGTTTTCATTGGAGATTTTATTGATTTGCCTCATTTCTCTCCTTCTTTTGGTTAGATTCGCTAGTGGTCTATTTTTGAGAGTCAGACTTACTCTGTGTGGGCTTCTAAGGCAATTTTTAAATTATGTTGAAATATGTTGGAGCCAAAGCTATACAGCCATTAGTTACAGAAGAGTAATGTACTCTGCAATCCAAATATAATGAGAAATTAATGAGAAAAAAACATGAATCCTTAACATCTATTTTTCTTAATTTGCTGTATATGTGCACATTTGTACTCTAAGATAGTTTCCTGACTAGAAGAAAAATAAAGTATAGGAATGTAAAAATACAACTCATGTTTTCATATGTGGCATTATTTCAGTCTTATTTAATGTTTGTAAAATAATTAAGCAATCAAGTAATAATTGTATCCCTCACACAAAATATAAGGTTTCACTTATAGATGCCTATTTTATTGAATTCAGTAGTGCTTTGAACATAATCTAAAAAGATGTATTTTTATGTAAAAGGTTAAAATGTCATTAGTCTATTTTTATCTCTATTGAAATATGACATGATCAATATTCTAGGCAGTGTTCCATGGCATGATCAATATTTCTAAACTAATATTTTGAGTGAAAATTCAGTAAACACAGACATGGTCAGTAAATTAGATGTATGTTTGTGTATGCATGTGTATATGTGTGTATATATACATTTACATTATAAGTGAGCACAATTAAGTATTCAATACATAGTGAAATCAGAGAGCAGTCCTATAGCACTCCTCAGGGTAATCTTCATGACTGCTAATCAAGTACTGCAGTCATGGATATGCCAAATAATAGAATGATTTTTTTGATTGATTGCACAAGAGATTTTTCTAAAATGTTTATTTAATAAATTGGGTTGTGAAAATCATTTTCAAACTTTTCTGTCTATATCTTTTATTTTTAGATATGCAGTATCGTGTCACCCTGGATTCACTAAGGCAGATATCACGAAGTTTTTTCTCTGGAACTCAAGAGAGAAAGAGTCAAAGAAACATCACAGTTCAAGAATCAGAATGCACTAAGCACTCCTTCTACATGTTGGCAAGTAAATCATGTATTATAGCTCCCTTATTCCACATCGAGAATATAATTTTTAGATATCATATTTCAAGTTGAGCAAGTTCTATTTTGTTTCAAAGTGTACATCATCAAGTACATTTCATTTTGTTTTTTCCCCATCAAAAAAATCACAAGTCTGATTTTCTCGTTTCCCAATATATTTTATGAAACTCTTTAATTTTCCCAGTGTGCATCCAACATCCATTATTTATTACAGAATAGTAAAGGAGGTTCAGTGTGCTAGTTGGCAAGAGTCCTTGTTCACTTATTCTTTTCTTTCATTCTTTCCTTCATTCTTTCAATTTGGAAACATTTAGCTTCTGTGAACCTCATTGGTGATCAGTGATTAACTGCCCCGAGGGAGAACCATTGGGCCAGAGCCTCTCTGGGTCCACTGAACTATGTCTTGCTTTTCCACCTTAGATGGAAGGGGAAAATATCTGGTATCTGGTGTTTTCATCCTCTGAGGTTTTATGCTACTTCAGTTTCTGTTTCAGTAGATGAGAAAGGAAAGCAAATCATTAGTCCCTAGAGATGGCTGGCAAATCATTAGTCCCTAGAGCTACTGTTTTAAATGTAGCTTGTTGGGCATTGTGTTTGTACAGAATGTTCTAAACTGAGGATGGGAGTTTCTTAAACATTTTCTTAAAATGTATATGATAATTTTTTTCAAAAACAGAATGGTGGTAGTAAGGAAACGCTGATTTGAATAACCAAGATTAAACAGAGATTTAATCATGACCTTGTATTTCAAAGGATACAGGCTGATTTTTCCCACCGCTGAGATTTCCATATTTTCTTGTATCATCAAATATTTTGAAAAATATGCTTAGGGTCAAGAAAGTGAACGAAAAATTTCACTGGTATCATGGTGTGCCACATTTATATTTCCTCAATGATTTTTGTGCCAATATCAGAGTATACTTATTCTGTCAACATGAAGACCCATCTATGATCTGAAAAAAATCAAACCGGAGTAGTCCTTCCTATGTTGCTCATCAGAACTGAGCATTTAAGAGTTAGAACTTGTGTAAAATTTGATGTGCAAAAAGCAGATATGGCATTGCCTCCAGTCTCCTAAAAGCAATTACAGTCTGTGTTTGTTCACAAGTTCAGTGTTCAAGCTATGTCCAGGTACCAAGCTAAGAGGAATGAACTAGCTTCAAAATTTCCAAAATACTTTTAGATTTTAATGGACATTTTAACATTTGTTCTAAAATCAGCCCAGTGGAATTTGTATCCCAATTTCCTCACATTCTGAGAAACTTTAATAAAACTGTTCAGCCTTAGAGACTCAATTTAGTCTCTGTAAAATAAGAGCCATAATAGTTATTCACCTTAAATGACTATTAACAAATTATGTATGTAAACTCATAATTTTGGACTATAAATTAAGGTTATTATTTGTGATAATTTAGACATTATTAATAATATTCACAGCATTTCTATAACAATTTATATTATAAAGATTTTATAAATATATATTATAATAATAAAATATAAATGCATTTAAAGGAAGTTTGGCCTTCTAAAATTGAGAGACTTTCCTAGAACTATGATATACTGACTTTTTAGCTTAAAATCTCAAGAGACATGATACCGTTGTGCAAGTGGCTCAGGATGGTATATGCTGACCCGGCAAGGTAAGACATATCCCATCATTCCAGCAGGCCCCTTTGAGGAGCAATAGGTGAGTCAACTGGCCATACTCTGAAGCCTTGCTTTCCAGCTGTGTCTCTTGTCAAAGAAGAAAGGCTGTCCCCATCCATCAAAGCACAAGCTTGATGAGGCATGTCAAATTAGTTCTTCAAGATTGTCCTAGTAAGCCACAGGGCAGAAGAAGGAAGCCATGAGATCAGAATGTCCAGTGAGTGTGATGCCAACGACATATTTTATGTTTTAAACTTCAGGACAAGCATGACTTTCAGGATTCTGTGAGAATAACTTTGGATTTTAATCTTACTGATCCAGAAAATGGACCTGTCCTTGATGATTCTCTACCAAATTCAGTACATGAATATGTAAGTCAGAGTTCTTAAAAATTCAGACTACCTGCTTGTGAATGTATTTGCAAAAAGCTTAAAACATGTAATTATAAATATGTTATATATACATATATATGTTATGCTGCATTTATCTAATTAGACTTCTCTAGACCTTTCCTAACCCTTCTAACTTCCTATTGCTGGAGTTTAAGGAAACTCATAAATGATACCAATACAGGACCAATAATAAGCAGTGAGTTGCAGGACCTGGGTTAGATATAGTGGTATCCTTATAGCGAACCTTGGACTTGGACCATAGATAATTAACTGATAGCAGCAGTGCAGATCCATCTCTGGCCTTCTTCATTGGGGTCCACCTGTAAAACCTGAATAATGGAAGAGTGGATCAGAATGTATGCTTCCCTTGGCCACCCTGCTGCCCCAAAGATGGAACAGACAGGAAGAAATAGAGATGTGCTCCCAAGTCCTGCTTCCGAACAGCGAGTCCACTGCACCATGCGTGAGAGTGAATAGGGAGCCAGAGAGGGAGGGTGCCATGTCACACTAGTGAAGGAAACATTCTAGGTAGAGAATTAGCTTTCCCCATACACCTGTTTTCCACTCTCCTTTCCTACCTTCCAAATAGATTTGTTGTCTTACACATGCTAGGCATGGGGCTTGCAGTCTAACCTAGGAATCAGCTCTTATTAGGTAGTAATTAAATTGTGGAGAATTTCGGAGCTCTGTAGGAACTTCTGTGAAGGCTGGAGAGTCAGCGAAAGGGCATTATTTGGATAGAGACCTGAAGGAGTAGGTGATTTTCCATCCTACGTAGTCAGAGAAGCAAAGGGAATAGCATATGTGAATGTCCTTAGGTATTAAAAAAAAAGCTAAATTGCACTTACTTTTGAGGCTAGAACTAAAGAGCAAGGGGGGTGG
The DNA here is from genome assembly GCA_004027875.1 of Aplodontia rufa. Taxonomy (NCBI): domain Eukaryota; kingdom Metazoa; phylum Chordata; class Mammalia; order Rodentia; family Aplodontiidae; genus Aplodontia; species Aplodontia rufa. The sequence goes on from PVKS010028773.1 coordinate 5,960, forward strand.
TGATGTAAGTTGAGGCTGGAGGCAAAGGAAGGAGCAAGATCCTTCAGGATCTGATGCCACTGAACAATTTTTAAACTTTTGTAAGCGCCATGCAATACTGTTGAAGGTTTTAATTCAGTTCAGTAGTGGAACTGGGTGTGTGATTTCTGAGGATTCCTTCAACCACAATATGGAAAATGATGGAAAGAAAGCGGGTGGGTACAGGAGACCAGCTGGAAGCTCTAACTTTAGTTCAGGGAGGAAGTGGAGGGATGAGAAAGGATTTGGGAGGTATTTAGAAGTGAAATGGAACGGGTTGTGCTTGGTGATTGAGTAAGGGGAAGGGACTCAGTGAAAAAGAATCAAACAAAACCCCCACATACGTGGTCGAACCATTTTCCCACCCTCTTGATGAAGCTTATTTTACATTACCAAGTATTTGCTTCTTTTCAGTAGAAAATCTCATAATTGGTGTTGAGTGAATTTATATTTTAGAGTTCTCAACATGATTTTTTGAGACTATTCTTTGGCAGAATAAAGCTAGCAGGATATAGCCGTGAACATTGTGCATTCTTTAAAGGACTAGAAAATATATACATATGTATGTATGTGTGTGTGTGTATATATATAGTTTAATTTTTTCTTTATAGATTGCAAGAATAAGCTTAAAATTTCTGCAGTGTAATCAGTACTCATTATGACTTGCTTAACTTTCTTTGGCACTTGTCGTTTTTGTTACATTAAAAAGATAGGTAATTTTCCAATAATGCATAACTACACTTTCAAAAATACCTTCTTGTGACTCTTTCAGATTCCCTTTGCCAAAGATTGTGGAAACAAGGAAAAATGTATCTCAGACCTCACCCTGGAAGTAGACACCAAAGAAAAGGGCCTGCTTATTGTCAGGTCTCAGAATGACAAGTTCAATGTCAGCCTGACTGTCAGAAATAAAAGGGACAGTGCCTATAACACGAGAACAATTGTGCAGTATTCTCCAAATCTAATTTTTTCAGGCATTGAGGTAAACTTGTAGCCATTTATTTACTTATTCTCACAGCAGTCATTTCTGGAACCTACTTTTCATGCTACTACACTAATTGCTTTTAAGACATTAATTTTAGAAGCATAGAAAGGATTTTATACAAAATCAGTACAAATTAATGGTAAAAGTACCAAGTTTTTTTTTAAAAAATTTTTTTGCTTTGGTACATATATACAATGGAATACTACTCGGCTATTAGAGAAAATGATATCATGGCATTCACAGCCAAATGAATGGAAATGGAAAAAATTATGCTGAGTGAAATATCCCATTCTCCAAGACTCAAGGGCCAAATGTTTCCTCTCATTTGTGGAAGCTAGAATACAATCAGAAACAGTATGATAGATGGCTAAGCTAATAATAACCTCAACATGTATGAATTTTTACATGAACAGGGGGAACCCGGCCTAGGATTCTGGGGGATGTAGGGAGGAGGAGTAGGGGGATGTAGGAGTGGGGGAGGGAATAGCAAGGATATCAAGGATACTAGAGGGAGGGAGTATGGAGGAATCAACTCAGAGGGAAACCTTCGACTTCATGAGAAGTCCAATTAACACGGGGGTTTAATAGGGAGAAACATGGAACCATGGGGAACCCCTGGGGGAAAACCATGGAATGGCATCAGCTTTGGCTTGCTGTGCCATTATACTGTTGTTCTTGTTTGTTTGATAATGATTCCCTCCTAATTGTAAGTCCATATTTAACGAATAAAAAAAGTGTTTGCTTTATTTCTTTGGAGATGATGTATCTGTCCTCTCAGATTCAGTATGAGAAAAGTACAGTTAAAGTATCGAAATTATATGATTCTCAAAGACTTTAAAACACTGAAATTTAGACAGCGTAGCTTACAGTTCCAAATTTGAACTTTGCATTTAATTCTGATTTCCAAATGAATTCTCTTGAGCAAAAATCTGTATATACTTATATGAATGAATAGTATATGTGATTAATAGTAAAAGCCAATGCACATACATACTAAGCATGGGGCTTGCAGTCTAACCTAGAAATCAGGCTAATTATGTTTTTAATACACATAGTACTAAACAGCTAATGTTTAGTTTCTATAAATTCAGATTTTCACTTGTATATCTCTCCATTTATTAGGATACCACTTAGAAATATGATGGCTAAAATAGGCTTGGAAAAATCACATATTATTATACCGTATCTTATTTTCAGAATATTATTTATGAATATAAAGTAGTTTTATAAATTCAAAATATAGGTGGAAAGTAATGTTGGGAAAATATAACCTTTAAAGTTTCCTCTGAAAAGGTTACTGTATTAAAAATAATTATCTATGTCCTTTTCAACTTAATGGTCTTGGCAATAAAACCAGAAGTGCACCTCCTCAGCTTATATGAACAGCATCTACAGTAATCATGACAGTCCCCTTTCTTGAATCACATTATTTCATTTACCTAATTCTCATTCTTTTATAAGTAGGCATTACTGTGCCTACTTACTGCAGAGATTCAAGGACAAACCGTATTTCACATTTTAACATTTCTTGCATTGCATTTTACAATTTTTTAACTGTGTGCCTATTTAACCAGAAGCATGGCTTAGATATATCTCATATTCAATGATGTCTTAAGTTTGCTAGAGTAGAGCATTACCAACCTCACTTGTTAGACGATGAGGGCAAGAGAGGTGACCTATAGCAAACAGTGGTGAAGTCTGGGGTTGAATCCTGGTGGTCCCAGGTCAGCTCCCTTGCTCTTCTCCACTGCACTAAACTCAGTACTAGCATTCACTGTGGGCTGTTTGGTGCCTGTCCAGCATTATTTCCTCCAGCACTAGGATCACCTTAGGTAGGTGCCATCAGTGGTCTCCTTTTGCAACTGAGGAGTTAAGCAGGAGAGTGAGATGTGTGTTGTCTCTCAGGCACCCTCAAGTGAAGTTTTCAGATTTCCATTCATGATGGAACAGGTGGTCCCAGAGTGCTGTGACCAAGGATGTAGCTAAGGGAGAGATGGGAAAATTCTAAAACAAGAAGTTCAAGTTCAAATATCCTACCTGCTTCTTTCTATTTCTCTTTACTTTCTCTTTCTAGGGCATCCAAAAAGACAGTTGTGAATCCAATCATAATATCACATGTAAAGTTGGATATCCTTTCCTGAGACAAGGAGAAATGGTGAGCAGATTATCCAAACTACAGCAATTGGAAGTGAAAATTATGTGCTCAAAGCCAAATATATAAATCCTTCTAATGGTAATGTATAATGATGTGGATGTAAAGGTTGAATTCAAACTTTTCGCAGCTTGATATGTGATACGGTCTGAACATTTGTGTCTCCCTAAAACTCTTGTGTTGAAACCTAATCCTCAATGTGATAGCATTAAGAAATGAGGCTTTGGGAATTAGTGGCTTTATAAAAAGTTTTCCCCTTCCACTATATGGGGTCACATAGCAGCCACAATCTACACAGAACAGAACCTCATCACCTTTCAACTAGTACTTTGATCTGGAATTGCCAGTCTCCAGGACTGTGTGCAATACATTTCTGTCGTTTATAAATTATTGGTCTAAGGTATTTTGTTATAGTAATCCAGCAGATTAAGGCAAAATCAAATATTGCATAAGTAAAGTTCAAACACCAAGACAAACTTGTGGTAGATAAACAATGTACTGTTTTATGTTCCCTCCAGCAATGGATGAGGGCTCCAACTTCTCCACCTTATTAATGTATTTTTATTATAGTCATCCTGGTGGGTTGTGAAGTGGTAACTCATAATGATTTTATTTGTTTTTCCCTGATAGCTAGGGAGGTTTTGGGCAACATTTCATGTGCGTATTGGCCATATGTATATAGTATTTCCTTTACCCATTTTTAATTGTCTTTTAGATTAAGTTGTAACAGTTCTTCAGATATTGTACATTCATACCCCTTATCAAATATATGATTTGAAAATTCTATTAGTTGTCTTTTAACTTTCTTTGAAGGATAAAATTTTTAATTTTGATGTAGTCCAGTTTATCTATTTAATTTTTGCTCTCATGCTTTTAGTGTCATATAGAAGAAGTCTTTGCCTGATCCAAGGTCAGGAATATCCTTCATGGATTTTTTCCCCAAGTTTTATGATTTTAGCTCTTATATTTAGGCATATGATCCATTTTGAAGAACTTTTCATGTAGGATGTAAGGAATGATGAGTTCAATTCATTCTTTGCATATAGATACCTAGTTACCCCAAACCATTTGAGAAAAGACTATTCATTTCCCCCACTGAATTTCTTAACCATTTCTTGCTCTATTCAGTAGTTCCTTCTGCTTAGGGTGAAAGTGTAAGTCAAAGTGTCTCATGTTACCCATAGGGAGATGGAAAGAAAATGTGCAGTTAATTTTGACACTAGTTTAAAATATTTGGTTCCAAGATCTAGATTTTCAGTTTAAGCATGTCAGGATTAGCTGGTGTGCAATTAGCAGCTTCTTCCACTCCCTTTTCTTCTAAAATCTTTCCCTTGGTGCAAAGACTCCTCAAGAATACAAAGACTCACATGCCCAGTCAAGTCATGGAGATTAAGGAAAGGGAGGATAGAGGGTGCCTACTGAGCAACCCAGACAGCCTGACATTTGTCTATTGTAATTCAAGCCCACCTAGCCAAGTGTCTACAGGAATTTTCCTATTTGAAAGAAAGAAGAAAATTGCAGACACTGTACTTTAGTTTTTTTCATTTTTAATGTAAATCAAGTGTATAGAAGGAGAAAACACAAAAGAAAATGCCATATATGTTATGGTACACCATATAAATTTCATGACCTTTGAGATTCTAGTCTTCCTTCTGTGAATGATAACTAAATTGATTACCAGAGCTTTAAAAACCAAAATTTCTCCTGTCTAGCACTGAATCACAAAGATAAAATTGGAGTAATTTTTATTGTGTATTTGGGACTGTCTATTTTGCTGAGCTAAATTCTAAAAAATACTTTAGTTTGCACAAAACAAAATTAGTTTTGAACTTGATAAATATAATTCAATAAGCATTATAATGAGTCCTTTTGAACTAGAATACTGCAGGTGATGTTTTGCTTTGAAGAAAGAATTTCTTTTTTGGTCTTCCTATGGGTGTTCATGAAGAGCCATGGATTATGTAGTCCATACATTTTCCAGTTTTTCGTATGTATTATTTTAGCTGTACAGTCTGTTATAAACAAAAACTTGTCATTTTTCTTATTATTTACTTTATTCTGAAGAGCCAAGCCAAGTTTTTGTTTGTTTGTTTTGCGGGGAGGGGAGGGCGGCAAATTCTTTTTTTCATACTTTTTTTATTTGTGCATTATAGTTGGGATTTATGTTACATTTTCATACATGCATTCAAGACAAGTATAATAATATAATTTGGCCAACATCACTTCCTAGAACTTCACCGCTTCCTCCATGCCTCCCAAACCTTGGTCCTTTTCCTCTGCTGATCTCCCTTTAATTTTCAAGACATCCGCCCCTGTCTTTCTTTTCCTTTTCCTCTTTAGCTTCTACAAATGAAAGAAAACATATGACCCTTGACCTTCTGAGTTTGATTTATTTCACTCGACGTAATGATGTCTGGTTCCATCCTTTCCTTGCAAATGGCATAATTTCATTTTTCTTTATGGCTGAATAAAACTCCATTGTGTATATATACCACATTTTCTGTATCCATTCATCTGTTGAACCAACTAGGTTAGTTCCACAGTTTGGCTATTGTGAATTGTGGTGCTATAAATGTGGGTATGTCTGTATCACTGTAGTAAGATGACTTTCAATTCTTCAGGATAGATACCAAGGAGTGGGATAGCTGGGTCATATGGTAGTTCCATGCCTAGTCTTTAGATGAAACTCCATACTGATTTCTGTAATGGTTATGCTAACTTATAATCCTACCAACAGTGTAAAGTGATTCTTTTTCTCCACATACTCTCCAGCATTTATTATTATTTGTATTCTTTTTTTTAAAGAGATGGGACAGAGAATGAAAGAGAGAGAGTGAGAGAAAGAAAGAGTCAGCTTTATTTTGTTTTTCATTGGCCTTTGTTTCTCTGACACTTAGTTGTGTATGTTGTGCTGGGGTTTGAACTCAGGTTCTAGTGCATGCCAGGCAAGCGCTCCAACCATTGAGCCACAGTTCCAGTCCCCCAAATGTATTTTTGCTGACTGCATTCTGCCTCCTGGTATGAGATGAAATCTCAGTGTGATTTTTTTTTTTTTAAGAAAGAGGGACAGTGAGAGAGAGAGAGGGAGAGAGAAAGAAAGAAGCAATTTTTATTTAGTTTTTCATTCGTCAGACATTTGGTTGTGTACATGGGTCCTGGGGTTTGAACCTGCATACTTGCGCATGCCAGGCAAGCACCATAACTGCCAAACCACCACTCCAGCCTCCTCAGTGTAATTTTTCATTTTCACTTCCCTAATTGCTAATGATGTCGAAAGTTTTTTCATGTATTTGTTGACCATTTGTATTTCTTTTTTGAGAAGTGTCTGTTATTAATTGGGTTATATGATTTTTTTGGTGTAAAGTTTTTTGAGTTCTTTATGTATTCTAGATATTAATCCTCTATCAGAAGAGTAGCTCGCAAAAAGCTTTTTCCTATTTTGTAGGTTTTTCTCTTCACATTTCCAATTGTTTCCTTTTCTGTCCAGAAGTTTTTTAATTTGCTGCCTTCTTATTCATTAACTTTTTACTTTATTTCCTGAGCTTTAGTGATCCTATTGAGAAAGTTGTTTACCTGTGCTTTTACGCTAGAGTGTTGTCTCAACCCTGTTTTCTTATAGGAGTTGTATAGTTCCTGGTCTGAGCTTTAAATCTTTGATCCATTTTGAGTTGAATTTTCTGCAGGTTGAGAGATAAGGGTCTAGTTTCATGCTTCTATATATGAATAATCAGTTTTCCCAGCACCATTTGTAGGAAGATTTGTCTTTTCTCCAGTTTCTGTTTTCACCTAGCTTTTTGTAACATTTTCTTGTTACTTTTTTTTAGTGGTCCAAAAAATTTTTAAATTATAAAACTACTGAATCCAAGTATGTTTTTTCTATTTCATAATGAATATGCATAGATGATTGCTGGTACATAAAGTTTCCATATTAAAAAAGTTTTAATTATGACTATTTCACAATTATATATTTCTGTGATCTGGTAAACCTGGGTAATGAAATACATAGGGTGTGTCTTCGTAGTAATGGTCTATGGTTAGTATAAATGATTCTTACTAATATACTTTAATAAAGTACATAAAGTTGTTATTACTATGTGTTTTAGTCCATTTGGACAGTTATGAAAAAATGCCATAAATTGAGTAGCATATAAATGAGGAATTTACTTCTCACATTTATGAAGTTTGAGGAAACTGGCAGATTCTGTCTGGTGAGGGCTTACTTCTCAGTTCAAGGCATCCCCTCACTGTATTCTCAAATGGCAGGGGTAAAGACAGCTTTCTGGGTGATCTTTTATAGGTTCATCAGTCCTATTCCTGTGGGCGCTCATGACCTAACTCCCTCCCCACCTCCTAATACAATAACATTGGTGATTAGGATTCAATACATAAGTTTTAAGAGAACTCAAATATTCAGACCATAGCAATGTACAAGGCATATTACATCCTCACATTTAAAAACACATGTGTGTCATATCTTAGTCTATGTATTTTTGAGACTGGATGAGGTTTCATTTTGTAAGATAATGTTTATAATTTGAATTTGGGTAATACATTTAAGTGAACTGAATATTTGAATCAAAGTAAACATTACTATTACTGAAGATACATATTTTTATTCCATAGGTAACCTTCAAAATACTATTTCAGTTTAACACATCTTACCTCATGGAAAATATGATCATTCATTTAAGTACAACAAGGTTGGTTTACATGTGTATGAATGTGTTTGTATGCATGTATATAAATTCTTTCATGAAATTAGAATGTTTTGCTTTAAATACTCACTGGCAACTTCTTACAGCTTGTTTAAGATCAGTAGAGGTAGAAAACCATGAACTACTCATTTCGTAAAAAATGAGTAATTTTTTAATTAGAGTAATTTGCAAAAATAAAGAAATTTTTATTTAATAGAAATAATTTAATTAGTTGAATTAAATCATTAGCTGTATGAGTTGTATAACACATTATACACTACTTATATCTGCCAATTTTTATTTAAATTTATTTAAATTTTTACAGGATCTGCTAATTTTGAAACTTTTATTGGCTGTTCATCGAGGTCAACTGAATCATTAGATGGAATTTAAGTTTTCTGACACTTGTATTTTATAAATTGTATCCAAATTGGTCAAAGCTTTGGAAAGTTACTGTAGAACACATAGGCTGAAAATACAAAAAAAGGACTGATGAGGAAATTAAAATAATTGATTAACATGCTTCTAAATTAATTATCCACTTGACCATCTCCAGTGAGGTCAAGTTCTAGCTTCTGTTGCTTTTTCTCCAATAACATGGTGCCTGCATGTAATAACAATTAAGTAGAGGGAGGGTAACTGAGCATATTAGTCACCTTTTGCATTGCTGTGACCACAGTTCCAGACAAGAACTAAGAGGAGGGAAATTTTATTTTGGGCTCATAATTTCAGAGATCTTAGTCCAGAGACAGCCGACCCCATTGTCCTGGGCCCAAGTTGAGGCAACGTATCACGTGGGGGAAGGGCCCAGGGCAGGAAAGCTGCTCAGCTCATGGTGGGGTCATGAGGCATAGAGAAAGAAAGGAAGAGACCAGCACAGAACAACCCTTCCAGGAAAAACCTCCAGAGACCTCCAGCCACTCCTCCCTTACCTACAGTTAGCACCCGGACAGTCTATTCCAACAAGGATGGACTGATTGGTTACAGCTTTTGGATTTCAATCATTTCTTCTTCTTTTTTTTTTTTAAGAGAGAGGGACAGTGAGAGAGACAGAAAGAGAGAATCAACTTTAGTTTTTCACATGGCCTTCGTTGCTCCAACACTTAGTTGTGTACGTGGTGCTGGGGTTTGAACCAGGGTCCTCATGCTCACCAGGCAAGCACCGAAACTGCTGAACCACCACTCCAGCCCCTAATCCAATCATTTCACTTCTGAATATTCCTACATTAACAGGAGCTTTTAGGGGACACCTCATAACCAAACCATAACACTGAGTGAGCCAAAAGAATTAATGGATACATTAATTCTGTATGTTCATTTCACTTCAACAAGTGTTTCTTTGACATCTACTGTGGAAAAGATACTGAATTAGTCACTCTAAGAAATATATAAATTACCATGGGCACAAGCCTCCTTCTGGAGTGGATACGATAGTATCAGGTTAAGATTAGTATAAAATTATTATAATACAGACTATAGTAAGAAATATCCATTATGGAAATATAAATCTTGAGTCACAAATTAAATGAAGAGTGAAATCATATCTATTTAGCAATGACAACCTAAGAAAAGTTTAGCAAAAAACTTTAAAGTCAGAAAGACCTTAAAGGATGGATAACATTTTGCAGAGAAGTCGGTGAACAGAATAGGTAGCACATTTTGAGGCAAAATACACAGTCTGAATGAAAACGCAAGGTAGACTAGTTGTTCTATTGAGAAACACTGGCAATCAATTTTAGCTGAAATGCACAGAACACATAAGACGCAAAGTAGTAATGGGAAGTAAGTACAAGCTGTGCATCTTACCATATTATGCTAGGTACTGAATATCAGTAAGCAGAGTGTTTTTCAGAACAGGCCCTTGAGGAGCCAGAAAGTTTTTGAAGAATTGAGTCATACATACAGAGCTGCTTCTTAGGAAGATGAATTTAGCTGCACTGTGGAATATGTAAGACATAAGGGATCCATTCATACCAAGAGCTCAGTGACACTAATACCTATACCCCAAGGCAGTGCGCTGATTTGCAGCCCTCTTGCTCGTAAGAAGCCACTGTGTACTCTTGGTATGAAGTGGAGCCCTTAAAAGGAGCTCGTTGTCCATTCTGGGAGACAGTGTGCTAGGTGCTTGGTCTATCGACCAAGAAGCATATGAGGGGCATGTGTGATTTTTAACAATGAAATGTAATGCTAATGGAGTATTTCCTCTGTCCTAGGCCCAAACTTAGGCTCTTTATACTTCGTACTCATTTCACCACCATTTATTAATGACTTAATGCTGAAATGTCCATTTTATAGATGAAACAAAGGCACAGAGAAATTAAAAAAATTCCCCAAATGTACCATTTCTAAGACCAACCCTATTCTCTGGCCATATAAGTTTTATCACTCATACATCCTTTTTTAATGATCATAAGAGTAATGATTAAAATCATAACCAAAATCAAGGGGATAAACAAGTGTTTTACAAACAATATGAGTACCAAGTACTCAGTGTGGAAAGACTATTAAAGGAGAAAACAGAAGAGTTTAGGTTTACTCTCCACTGTGTGATCCCAGTTGTGTTCCTTTGGAAAATCCTCAACTGTGGTAAATAAATCAGGGAGGTTTGTGTTAAAAATACAAATTCTTGGGGCTGGAGCTGTGGCTCAGTGGTTACAGCGCTTGCCTGGCACACGTGAGTGTGCAAGTTCAAACCCCAGCACCACATACACAACGAAGTCTCAGAGCAACGAGGGTCACATGAAAAATTAATAAAATTGATTCTCTTTCTCTCTCTCACTGTCCCTCTCTCTTTAAAACACACACACACACACACACACACACACACACACACACACACAAATTATTGGGCCCCTCGCTTGGACCTATTAAATCAATATTTTTAGAAGAAAAGCCCAACAATCTATTTTAACAATGAAACCTTGGGTTTCTCATCATTATTGTTACAAAATTTTGAGAAACATGGGGCTAAATCAGTGTGTTTTTCAACTCTAGCTGCATATCAGTATTAACTTGGGAACTTTTGACAGTGTCTCTGTGGGCTCTCCCTCCTCCCTGTGATTAAAAAGTAATCAAGAATTCTATTCTTTTATTATGCTTTTATTTATTTGCCAATATAAGCTTCTCTTTCAAATGTTTAGAAATGTCTCTAAAAAGACAACAGTTCAGTGATTTACCTGAATGTGCTCTGCATTTTCTAGTGACAGTGAAGAACCTCCTGAAACCCTTTTTGATAATGAAGCAAATATTTCTATACCAGTAAAATATGAAGTTGGACTACAGTTTTACAGGTAGGAGGAAACCAATGCTCTTCTACCAACCCAGTGGTTCTGAAAGTGCGATGCCTAGCCAAGACCATGACCATCACCAGGGGGCTATTTAGAGTCACATTCTCAAACTGAGTCAAAAACTCTGGGGATGTGCCCAACATCATGTTAAAAAAGTCTTCCAGGTCGTTGCCATGTACTCTAACATTTGAGAACCTGTAGTAAATATCCCGAATGTGAGATGCCAGATTACATTGACAACCCAGTCTTAAATCTTAAACGCAAGCTAAACACCTAGAAATCCTTCACAAAATACGTTGTGTGAGAATTCAGCAATGTATTTCTTGCTCATCCTTCTTTTTATCCTGTGGAATCTTATCAGCCTGCCAATTCCAAACACACAACATTCAAGCATTTCTCATTGATGAGCCATTTATTCCTTCACTGTTCATAATCCATTCTTTCTCCTTAAGAAAGTCTGATCTTGCCAAACACCAAACATGTTGGCACACTTTTCTCTATAAATTCCCTTGCTTAAGCAGAACTCCAAGTTTTGCTAATTAAATATGTGCAGTGGGTACAAAAAGCATAAGAAACAATGGCAAGTTAAGTTTAGTCTAAAATTTTTATTTTATTCATTTTTTATGGAACTTTCCCTTTACTAATAAAAGACCACAAAAATAAAGATTATATAATATATACATAGATGTTGCTTAGGTTTCTTAGCATTTAAATTCTGTTGGCTGTTTTTTTTTATTGTGTCTATTTCTTTGGTACACTGTTTTTCCTAAGAATTTTACACTTATTTAAAATCAGATTTTGGCCAACACTTACAAATATTTTTTTCATTTGTCTTCTCTTCATTGAAGTGTTTTTTTAGGATATAATCTTAAGCTCCACCAAGTTCATTCAAAGACCATGATAACATTCATGGAGAAAACTGAACTTTTAAGTTTAGTAGTAAATATACAATTTTAAAATGTAAAAAGGTGGGCTAGAGCGGTGGCTCAGGTTCAAACCCACATACACAACTAAGTGTCAGAGCAACAAAAGCCAAGTGAAAAACTCAATGAAAATTGATTCTCTATCTGTCTCTCTCTCATTGTCCTTCTCTCTTTAAAAAAAATATAAAATGTGGGCTGGAGCGGTGGCTCGGTGGTTACGGCGCTTGCCCGGCATGCACAAGTACACAGATTCAAACCCCAGCACCCACGTACACAGCTAAGTGTTGGAGCAAATAAAGCCATGTGAAAAAACTCAATGAAAAATGATTCTCTCTGTCTCTCTCTCTCTCTCTCTGTCCTTCTCTCTTTAAAAAAAAGAAGTTCTTAAAAATATATAAAATGTAAAAAGGTAAACATTTTGAAAACCTTGTTTAAAATTTAGCACTACTTTTTTTCCCTAAATTTTAACTTGATATTTTCTCTAAATATGAATGATAATGAATTCATGGAGACTTTTCACTCAGCAATGAAATTTTTATTTAAAAAGTTATATATAGTTTAGCAAATGAGTATCAATGACTATTTAATTAAATTTTATAGTCCTTCTCAGCTTCCTCAGAGATTTGATTTTGTGTTTTTGGGTAGAATTCCTCTTTGATTTAAACTCTCTTTAAGGATTTTTGTGTGATCATGTTATGATGAAAGAAAAGAATGAGGTCAAATAAATGTTAAACTTTTTCTGTTTTATTTTTATTCTTCTAATTTAATTCTTTTTAAGCTCTGCAAGTGAATATCATATTTCAATTGCGACCAATGAGACTGTCCCTGAAGTTATTAATTCTACTGAAGACATTGGAAGTGAAATTAACATATTCTACTCGGTAAGAAATTATCTCTAAATTAATATCCTAAAGATATTATTTGTAAATTTATCCGTTAAGGTATTAACATACACACATATTAATAGAAACACAGTTTTAATATATGATCCCTTATCCTAAAATATTCTTCTTTACAATTTCACTATTTTAAAACATTTTTATTTAAATTGATGATTATACTTCAAATCAATTTTAAAAATCTAAGTTTCTAATTTTCTCACATAAGATGTAATAATTTAGAATGACTTCCTAGAAAAAATGAACTATGTGACTTAATAGATGCTACCTATTGGCAGTCCAGTCTTAATTCCTAAATGAAAGCCATAGAATTTATTTACATTAGTTTTAGTATGACTGAGAAAAACATCTTTTTTAATAATTATGACTATTTCAGAAATTGATTATTTCAAAGTTATCTTTGTAATATTTTCCTCTATTCAACAAATACATATCTCATTCTGCTCATTGCTACCTTTTGCATGCACAGTGCTGTAAATTGATGTTGACCCGACTGCCCCCCCAAGTGGTGTTTTCCATTATTACATTTATTTTCCCTGCGGAATTTTTCTCATCAAACTTTTCCTCCCCACTATAGCAGGGCAATCATGGCGTCTCTCTTAGGTAACACCTACTTACAGTCATTTGGACTGAAGTTAATATGGAGAAAAGAATACTCAATTCAAATGATGCAACATAATTAAAATGAAAATGTTCTCAATATTTTTAGGAATTACCTATAATGAAAAATGAAGTTTTCTTACAAAGAGGAAGCAAATATATACTTTCAAGATTAATTTCAATGCTTTTATTTGTACTCTTTGCTGAAGTTGCTGAGATGAGCTATACCCTGGGAACTGGCAGGAAGGTCAACCCCTCTATTCAATTCTGTGATTTTTGTTTTGGCATTCAGGCTATTCAACTTCTGTAGCCTCATTTACTTTTCCCAAACAGAATTAACCAACAACAAGAATTTTTTTAAAAAATATCTGAATGTTGTAGATCTTTATATTTGGAATAGGTGCTCTCTAACTATTGTAAATAGTGCTGATAAAAAAAATAATGTTGCTAGGTACATTGGTGCACACCTGTAATCCCAGTAGTTTGAGAAGCTAAAGCAGGAGGATTGTAGGTTCAAAGCCAGCCCCAGCAACTTAACAAGACTCTATCACAAAATTTTTAAAAAATTTAAAAAGAGGGGAGGACCTGGGGATGTGGCTCAGTGGTTAAGCACCCCTGGGTTCAATCCATGGTGCCAAAAATATAAAAATAAAAATTGTTAAAAATATCCCTGAGCATAAACCATTGTGTATTTTTCTGAATATTTTGCTGGAGTAAATTCTAGAATTGAAGTAATGAAATGAAAACAAAAGAACATTTTTAAATGGAACCCAGTAGTTTATTGCTAAGAATTTCCCCTAAGAATTCATTGGTATACTAAGATTTCAGTTATGTGCTTAACAAGTTATTTATAGTTGCTTAAAAAATAAACCTGGGTACAGTCTAAAAGCTTAACATCATGAAATTACATAAATTATCATATGTTCAGTAAAGAAAATATTGTGTTTCAGAAAAGAGACAGCTTATTGTAATATTTTAGAGGGTACATTTCTGGAGTAAGAAACCCTAATTCTGCTATTTACCAGCTCCGTGACCTTATAAGTTTTTTAATTCTCATTCTACCCTTGTTACCTTGTAGATAAAACAAAAATAAAGGAATCCACCTCCTAAAGTTGTTAACAAGGTTAAAGCAATAATGCAAATAAGAGAATTAGCACAGTGTGTGGCATGCAGTCACCAGCAAATATTGGTTGTGGTTGTTATTTAGCTATTATCAGTCATATTATCAAGAAGCAATATGTTTTTTGGAAAATGCCATATTGTAATAAATTTTACAGACATTATAGAAAATTTGATTTTTGTGTGATAAAATTTTTATGAAATATCAATATATGCAAATAGTTAAGGCAGCTAAATTATACTCTAAAATATTACCAAGGTATTTTAATTGGAAGAAGCTTTCATTTTCTGTTTATTTTTGATATTTTGTAATGTTTCCACAAGGAACATTTTTTTAATAAGAAAAAATAAGTGATAATAACAGAATTCATGATTTCAGACTAAATAGCAGGAAACAGAATTCAAATGGTAGGCCATGTCAGGCAAAATCAGGGCGTATTTCCATAAGACAGAGTTGGGAACATGTTCCTTTTCAAGAGGCCTGGCACAGCTGGTTGGGAATCTCCAGAATCCAAGATTAAAGGACCACAAGGAGCTGCTCCAGATCTCAGTAGTCTAGGAGGCTTAGTTAGGTAGGTCCGTGGATTTCCTGGCATCTATCCATGGAGATCAAAAAGCTCCTACTCAGCTAGAGATGCTGCCAGAGAGGTCCCAGAGAAGGCTTAAGGCCTGGAGATCAGGCTTGTGTAGCAGGGAGAAGGGCCACTGTCCCAGGTGGCCAGAACCCAATTGCACCTTCTATGCAGAGGGTCTTTTGGACAGAGTCCAGCTTCCTGCTGGGCATCAATCCTGCCATCCTTCCCAATAAGTGGTAATCATCACTGATGACATAGTGTGCTATCAAATTGGACATCTGCAGCACTGGATAAAAACCATCAGAGATAGAGATGAAAGTCAATCTGACTTTCATCAGACCAGATTATTAATAGCCAACAACAGAATAGCTCTAGCTGGGGATAGAATGGTGAAGGAAAACAGTGGGGATCTGGTTTGCCTGAGCAGTGGTAGTGGTTCCCATCTATCCAGGGCAAGAACTGATTGATTGCTTTCGGGGATTATGACAAACTGGATGAAGGAAGTACAAAATAACATAAATCGTATCAGATAAATGGCCTCCTTTTTCCCAGCTACAAAAAGCGGGGGGTGGAATCCTGTTATATAAGAAAAGAAAACAGGCATAAAAAGAGCTTATTAACAGAGATAATTTTTCAATTTTGATTTTCTGTTAATCCCAGAATTATCTTAAAAGCGAAGGATGAAGAAACAGCATGACTGTCACTGATATAGAGGATTATCTAGCATCCACATTTTTCTTGCTTAGTTAAGTCATTTCTCCGTACAGTGCCATAAGCTGCATTCATTTGGGAATTCACAATATTGAATCCATCACTTCAGAACCAAAGTCCTACAGAAGATATAAATGATGCTTTAAAAAAGGAAGAAAAGGGGCTGGAGTGGTAGCTCAGCAGTTATGGCACTTGCCTGGCATGCACAAGTACAAGAGTTCAAACCCTAGCACCCACGTACACAACAAAGCTTCTGAGCAATGAGAGCAACATGAAAAACTAAATAAAATTGATTTTCTCTCTCTCTCTCTCTCTCTTAAAAAAGAAAAGAAAAAGGAAGAGAAGGTTAACTTTCTACTTTTCTCCTGTAGATTAGAAAAAGAGGACATTTCCCAATGCCAGGACTTAAGCTGACAATTTCATTCCCCAATTTGACATCAGATGGTTACCCTGTGTTGTACCCAATTGGATGGTCTTCTTCTGATGTAAGTCATGTATACCTTAGAATTACATCGTTACTGTTATCTTTTCCCCTGCCTTTTATTCTGCAGGTCACTTGTGATAAAGAGTTTTATCAAAGCAACATGAAGAGGTGTTTAGAAAACTAAAAATAATAGTAACTTCCACTGGTTATTCTGGAGATGAACTAGTTCAGTAAGACTGCAGTAACACATTACCAAAAATTGGAGATGAAAACTAACAGAAATGTGTTCTTCCACAGTACTGAAGGAAAGAAGTTTAAAGTCAAGGTGCTGACTCTTTGACTCCTTGTGTAGATTCTGAGGGAGAATCTGCTACTCACTCTCTCCTAGCTTCCGATGGCTGCTGGTGATTCCTGATGTTCCTTGGCTTGTGGCAAACTAACTCCAATCTCTCTGACTTCATATGGGCCTGTTTTCTCTTTCTGTGTATATATATTTCTGCATACTTCAGGGTCTACGTGAATCCTAAGATATTCTCTTCAGAAGATCCTTTATTTAATTATGTCTTCAAACTGTATTTCCAAATAGGGTCAGATTCACAGATTTGGGGTGTTAGAACTTGAGACTTTTTTTGAAGAATCACTATTCACTGCACTAGATTTAAGTAATTAATTGTTTATGCCTGCAATGCTTGTTACCCGTTAAATTTGTTTGTGGTGGTCGGTCAACTCTTAGAGAGACTTCTCAATTGTTCCCAAACAGACAGCTACACATAAAGTAGTGCAATACTGTTTGCACACTTAGCGAAACAATGAAATATGGTATCTTCCTTGTATGTGTGTCATTGAATGAGACCACAAGGACGTATCTATGGATTAGTGGCTAAAACATAGAAAATCACAGTGAGTATTAATTTAATGCATGCATGATTTCAGGGTCTGTCTTTGTTTCACACCTTATAAAATTAATCTATTCCCAGAAACACGAAGTAGCACTGCAAGCATTTAAATGTTTTCTTAAGGGCAAGGAAAAAATAAGCCTCTGGAATTCCCCTCAAATCCAAAACCACAGGATTGTGAGAATCTAGAAAGAGAAAAAAATGCATAATTTTCATAATACTTATTACCTTTTTTTATTCATTCAAGATAGTCTTACATTTAGGAGGGAATCATTGCCATATAACCATGGATGCAGAGAGTCCTGGGGAAGCAAAAGATTTATTAGATTAAGTCTAGAGAAATGACCCAAAACCAGCTATCTCATAATAACAGCATTTTAACGTCTGCAGGCTGCTACTTACATCTGCCTCCCACATAGACTAAATGCCTTACCCTTGGTGAATAGTGATCTTACTATTATTAGATAAGTCTGGGACCCAGCTGCTGCTTACAGCCTGGGGTAGACATAGAGGGAATGAGGAAGGAGGGGACAAGGTGTGAGTTTTCTGGTTAAAATGGGAGTTTCAGTAGAGCGTGATTTTTCTGATAAGAGCAAGGAATCAATAGATTCAAAGTCAGTGGATTTCAAAACTGAGTAGGTTTGTTGTCTGGTTCACACGAGTGATTTCTGGTAATTTTCCATATCCATCAGTTCTTCTCTTTCCAATTCTGCTTCTTAAGTCTTCATACAAGCCATCACATTGAAGTAAAAAATGCTAATTCTTTTTCCTCAGTAAAGTTTTAAATTTTTGCTCTCTCTGCGTTATGGGAATTTACAAGCTAATATTTAAAGAAAACAATAAACTATTGAGTATATTACTCATAAAATAGAAAATGCTACTAGTGTCCTTCCTTTTTTATAACAACCTCACTTGAATCCAATGCATTACAATTCAAAAGTGCTATGGTAGCAGTAATTATCTGGGGATGGGAATATTTAGCTGGTACCGAACAGCCTCTTTAACCCTACACACTTGGAGAGATGGAGTTTTCATACATGTCATTCACAGATCCATCATGTTATGGCACCAACCCATTTTCCCCTTAATATTTGGCATTTTCTGATAAAAGAAATATGTTCATTTCTTAGAATGCAAATTGCAGACCACATAGCCTTGAGGATCCTCTTGGTATCAACTCTGGGAAGAAAATGATTATATCAAAATCTGAAGATCTCAAACAAGGCACAATCCTGGTAAATTGTTGTTTTGACCATATACTTTCCATGTGAATAAGTTCATTATTAACTAGAAATAATCATCTGAAATATTTTACTGTAGTACCTTTGGTTAGGTGATAAGAACACTAACTTGTACCTCTGAATATTCAAACAGGACTGCAGTACGTGTAAATTTGCTACAATCATGTGTAATCTCATCCCTTCTGATGTAAGCCAAGTTAATGTTTCACTGCTCTTGTGGAAACCAACTTTTATAAAAGTAAGTGCTCACATCATTCTTTGCAATCATTGATTCACATCAACAAATATTTGTTTGACATAGCATATATGCAAAGCACCGCAGGGCTATGGAAAGAGCATGAGATTAGAAGTCTCGGAGGATGTGATCTAAGCCCCAGCTCTACTTAGCCGCTGTGTGAGTCTCATCTTCCTTGTCTGTTAACAACTAAGTTATTTCCAGGTCCCCTTCCAGATACAGACTTTCTTGAAATGCATCTCTCTTTTCTTTGCCCCATAAGAACTGAATACCTCTCCAGGACTGATGCTTGCACTTACCTTACTAGAAACCCAGTGAGTGATGATCTTTGACCTCACTAACGAAGGAGAGAGATAGCATACATATGGACTCATTGCATTTTATTAGACTTTTATTTTATGAAAATAAATTTTGAAGGGCATTTTTAACCTCTGATAAAGCCAAATCTATCTGACACCAAGCTACTTTAAAGCATAGTTTACTGTATTTTGTATTATTTGTTTCTGTCTTAAATAGTATTTAATTGGGCTGGAGCAGGGGCTCAGTGGTTACAGCACTTGCCTGGTATGTGACATGAGGACGCAAATTCGAACCCCAGCATCACATACACAACCAAGTGTCAGAGCAATGAATGTCACATGAAAATCTAAATAAAATTGATTCTCTCTCTTAAGAGCGAGGGACAGTGAGAAAGAGAATCAATTTTATTTCTTTGGTTTTTACTGTGGCTTTCATTGCTCCAGCACTTCATAGGGTATGTGGTGCTGGGGTTCGAACCTGGGTCCTCCTGCATGCCAGGCAAGTGCTGTAACCACCAAGCCACCGCTCCAGCCCTGCCTCTTTCTCTTTAAAAAAATAAAAAGTATTTAGTTGGGCTAGCGCAGTGTGATGCACTTGTCTAGCATGTTAGAAGATGCAGATTTGAACCCCAGCACCACATACACAACTAAGTGTCGAAGCCACGAAAATAGATGAAAAACTAAATAAAATTGATTCTTTTTCTCTCTCTCACTCTTCCTCTATACCTCTTTTTAAAAAGTATTTACTTAATTATGTAAAATGGCTTTTTTCAGGTGTGATCATATTGAGTTGCTATTTTTGTAAGTCATGAACTGTTAAATACTGACAACTCCATGCTATCAGAGTGTAGCAATTTCATGATTCACTACATTAAAGGTATGAAGAGTTTAAGGTTTATTTTTCTAAGGGAAATTCAGAATGTATATTACTTAGAAATTTTTAGCCACTGAACAAGAAGATTTAAGTGAGGGCTGGAGCAGTACCTCAGCAGTTACAGTGCTTGCCTTGCATGTGCGAGTCCATGGGTTTGAACCCTAGCAC